>UNPT01000389.1:0-48511 GCA_900536445.1 Hymenoscyphus occultus | reverse complement strand
TCGTTACACCAAGCCCTCCCTCCCCTACCCTATAATAAGTAGACAACAAGGGTAAAACAGAAGCCGTAGCCTCTTAATAGTACAAATTAACGTTCACTTCTCCTCTAAAAACCAGGAACAGGCTCTAATATCAGCTCACCAACACCGGGCCGATATCGTTCTTGTTCAGGAGCCCTACATCTATAAGCTATAGCTTTATAGACAAATTACTCGACGCCACCCGAACTACGATTGCTTAGCCCCGATCTAGGACTAGAACGACGGGACTCCCCGTACTCTAACCTTCGTTAGAAAGGGAGCCGGGTTACTAGTAAACCAGCTTTCCCTATCGAGGACCCCTAGCCGAGACCTTGTTTACCTAGAGATTACTACTCTCCAAGGGCCACCGCTCGGGGTCCTTAACATCTATAATGCTCCCCTAGGTTCGGAGGGTTCTAAAGAGGCTCTCTCGCTTATACTTCGGTCTCGGAGCATTAATACAAGGAACCTTCTTATAGCAGGGGACTTTAACTTACGAAGCGAGCTATGGCAGCCGAACTATAGAGGCAACGAAAGCTCACAGGTCCCTCTCCTTACTCCCTGGCTCGAGGACAAAGGCCTCTAGCTCCTTACCCCCCCAGGGACCCAAACCCACGACCTAGGGAACACCCTAGACCTCGCCTTCTGCTCAAACGGCCTTCTACAAAGGGGCGCCTCTACTAAAGCTGATCTACGGTTCGAGTGTGGCTCCGACCACCGCTCTCTCCTTACTAGGATACCATGGCTAGGAGGCCAGGTTATAAAAGACCCACCGCTTCGTTTTAGCTCCCTTGACCGGGAAGCCTTTCTCGCGGCTCTTGAATCCCGCCTTAACTACGACGGGCTTTACGAGCTCTTAGAATCCCCGGACGATAAAGACCTTGAATCCCTCGCTCTCTATATTACTTAGGCTCTACAAGGGGCCTATAAGAGTAGTGCTAAGCGAGGTCTCGGCCATGGCTTTGGCCACCCCTGGTGGAATCTAGAGTGTCGCGAGCTTACCTCGGAAATCCGCGCTGCTCGAAGACAGGGTAGGTCTACTGTCGTTCTAAAACTACGTAAGGCGCTCTAAAAAGGGATTAGACGAGCAAAGGCAAGCTACTTTCGGGACCTAATCAACAAGGCTATAGAGTCTAAGGACGTCTTTAAGATCTGCAAATGGCACCGGAGTACAGGGGTCTATAAGTCCCCCCCTCTTAAAGACTTAACTAGGTAGATTAGCTATACAATAGAGGAGAAGCAAAAGACTCTAGTTCAAGAGCTACTTACAAACAAGGCCGAAGTCGGGGACATACCTACCTCGACTCCTACTGTCCCGACCTGCGTACTCCTATGGGCGCTAATCACTTCCCGAGAAGTAAAGGACTCAATTCTCGGTAAAGCCTCTACTGCCCCTGGCCAGGACAAGCTTATAACAGGGCTTTTTAAGATCGCTTGGTCTCGGATCTACTACCTTGTCTTTCTCCTGTTTAGAGGCTATATAAACTCTAGGTATTACCCGGAATGCTTTCGCTTAGCGATTGTAGTAATTATCCTAAAGCCAAATAAGAAGGATAAGTCTTCGCCTAGAGCGTACCGACCTATCTTACTCCTCTCAGTCCTTAGGAAGGGGCTAGAACAACTCCTTGCTAAGCGAGCCTCCTGGATCGGGATTACAAGTAGGGTCCTCGGCCCTAACCAGTTTAGTGCTCTACCTCTTCGAGCCGCTACCGACCTTACTACCTATCTTACCTACGATATAGAAGAGGCTCTTAGTACGAAACTAGAGGCCTCCCTTCTAACGCTTGACATTAAGGGGGCCTTTGACGCGGTGCTCCCAGGTCGGCTTATTAAGAGACTACGAGAACAAGGCTAGCCTTCCTACTTTGTCTCCTAGGTTACCTCCTTTCTTACTAAGAGGTCTATTCGGATTAAGCTAGACGGGGAAGTAGGAGCGATTACCCCGCTTAAGTACGGGCTCCCTCAGGGATTACCTATCTCTCCTATTCTCTTTATACTCTATATACAGCCTCTTTTCTCTCCTAGCCTAGGCTCTATGCCGGTCCTCCGAAGATTCGGGTACGCAGACGACGTAGCTCTTCTAGCGATTAGTACTAGTAAGAGCGAGAACGTTAAGACCCTTGCTAAACAAGTCTCCTACCTCTTATAGTGGGGTATAGACGAAGGTATAACCTTTGATAGCGATAAGTCTAAGTTAATCTACTTCTCTCGGAAAAGGAAACAGAAAGGAAGGGGGATCTGTTAACCTCCGCCTATAATAGTCGGTACAAAGGCTATCTACCCTACTAAGGAGCTACGCTAGCTCGGAGTTTTCTTCGACCGTAGGCTCTCCTTCCTAGGCCACGTTCAAAGAATGGCCTCTAAGGCCTCTCTAGTTATTCAAGCGCTAAAGAGTACTACGAATATAGTTTACGGCTCCCCTCCCCACCTACTTAAGCAGGCGGTTATAGCCTGCGGGCTCTCTATTGCCTACTACGGTAGCGAGACCTGGTTCCCGGGCAAGTCTCGGCTTAACGGAAATAAGACAGTTAGGACTAGAATCAGTAAACACCTTAATCTTCTTGCTCTACTCGTAAACAAGTGCGCTAGAGTAGTCCTCCCTGTCTATAAGACTACCCCTGTGTCAGCCCTCCTCCTAGAGTCAGGTCTCTTAGCTCCGGATATTGTACTTAATAGCCGGAGCGAGGCTCTAGAGGCTAGGATTCGTCGACTTGACCCCGATCACCCGCTTAAACGGTGCCTAAATAATCCTTGCCTTA
The DNA here is from genome assembly GCA_900536445.1 of Hymenoscyphus occultus. NCBI lineage: Eukaryota > Fungi > Ascomycota > Leotiomycetes > Helotiales > Helotiaceae > Hymenoscyphus > Hymenoscyphus occultus. The sequence continues at coordinate 45,734 of UNPT01000389.1, read as the reverse complement.
AATCAAGGCTCTTCTATAGGAACTAGAGGATCCTTCCGGCCTCAGAGGCTATAGACCCGATTCAAGACGCTCCATAGACCCGTGGGTTCGACAGAGACGCCCGATTACTTGAAGTAGGAGGGCCTTTTCTACAGGGGAACAAGGACTTGTACAAGGAACGATTTCTAGACTTCCTAAGTATAGTCTCGCCTAGTGACTTAGTAATATACTCCGACGGCTCGAGGCTCGACGACAGTAGTACTGGTAGCGGAGTCTGCCTTACAAGAGGGGGGGTAGTTCTAAATACTAAATCCTTTCCCTTTGGCAAGACCCTTGAAATCTATAATACGGAAGCTAGAGCTGCCCTTCTCGGTCTTGAACTAGCGATTAATACTCCTTTCTGGCCCTAAGCGCAGCGCTGCTGGATCTGCCTAGACAACCTCGAGGCTACTCTACAACTCACCTACCGCTCGGTCGGCACCTCCCAAGAGGTCTTTAACCAGGTCTTTGCCCTAGCTCAGGCCTACCTTAGGAAGGTAGGCATTCGCTGGTGCCCTAGTCACATCGGTATCCTTGGGAACGAGATTACGGACAAAGCAGCCGGGGTTGCTACTCGTACTAGTCTAGAAACGGCTCTCCCTCTTTGTACAGCCTCGCTTAGGAGGGATATAAAGAACGAGAGTATAAAGCTTACACAGGAGCTCTAGTATAATAATATACCTACCCTGTACAAGCGCCTTAGTCTTACTACGTGGGCCCCGAAGCCTCGTACGCTCAAACTCCCTAGAGAGGTCCTCGGCCGTCTTATCGCTGCCCGAACAGGCCACGGGGACTTTACAGCATACCATATTCGGTTCCGCCACTTCGATACCCTGCTCGAAGGCAGCGAATGCTCCTGTGGAAAGGAGAAGTCGCAGTTTCACCTTCTGTACTGTCGAAGAGTTAAGCGAAGAACCCCTAAACTCATAGACAAGGCTAAGCGAGACCCTTGTCTCCTCTTCGGCCCCTTTACAGAGAAGCTCTTTAGAGAGCTCTTCTACAAATCTAAATTCTACTCCGAGATCTGCCCCTATAGGGCTGCCTCGGGGTAACCCTGATTTATTTCCTTTATGTCTTCTTTAACACTTCCTGTTTCTGTACAAGGGTTAGCCCAACTGAGGGCTCTCTCTTTAGCTTGATCTTTGTAGAATAGTCTCCTATTCTACCCCCTTGACCTCTAGGGTACCCCCCTAGCGTCCTTTGCCCTACTTAGGGATGTTTTAGAACGTAGCTTCATAGGGGCTAGTTGCATTCGCCGGACGTTAAATAAATTTAAATTAAATTAAATTAAATTAAGTCGGAAGAGATTATCTCGGATAGAGATAAGCTCTTTACCTTATTGTTCTAAATAGTACTCACGGAGCGCTTAGGAGTGAAAAGGAAGCTATCGATAGTATTTTATCCTTAGATAAATAGAGGGAACGAACGTATAAATTAAGTAGTTGAGACATACCTTTGTTACTATATAAATTATTAATAGGACGATTAGCTTAAACTACTACCGCTAGCGGAATTCGCATATAATAGTTCGATAACGGAAATAATACTTATTACGCTATTCTACGCTAACTTTAGGTATGAATTAGAAGCGTATCGAGAACTATTAGCTACGACAATAAACAATTAACTTGCCCGTATCTAGGTCTCGAAGATTAAAGGTTTATATATAGAACTCGTAAGTAAGTTGTAGTTCGTGGTAGAAAGAAACGCGTACTACTATAATAAACGACGTAGTTAGGAGCTAACGTTAAAAGAGGGGGATAAAGTCTACCTTATACGAAAAAACATTAATACAAGGAGACTAAGTAACAAACTAGACTATAAGAAGCTCGGACCATTTAAAATCAAAAGGGTTATAGGACTATTGAATTATAAATTAGTACTACTAGAGACAATGAACATCTACCTAGTATTCCACATATCCCTACTCGAACTAGTACTACCGGGAGTACTACTAGCCCTACACACAGAGATTCAACTAGTTAACCCGAACGCCGAATATAATGTCGAGAAGATTCTTGACTATAGGGTTATTAGAGGACAGATTAAGTATTTAATTAAATGGTTAGATTACCTATACTCGGAAAATACTTAGGAACCTAAAAGAAATATTATCTAGTACTCGGAGGAACTTCAGGAGTTCCACCGCCGAAACCTAGAGTTGCCTATATCTCAGGATCGCCTGAGAGGGTCTCAAGGAAAGCGGGGTCGAGACTAAGGTCGGGACCTAGTTCTGGGAAAGTGGCCAGACGAGCAGCCTCCTTTTCCTATTGCTCCCTTTCCTCCTACTCCCTCTCGCGCTCCTCCTTTTCCTTCTTTTCCGACGCTTCGATAGCGTCGAGTTCGTCAATGAATTTAAGGCTACGACGGGCTATCTCCTTTCGTCGATTCTTTATAAGCTTCTACTACTTGCGAAGTCGGAGAATCTTAGCCATGGCGGCCTCCTCCTCTTTACGAAGACGCTCCTCCTGAGCGTCCAAGGAATTCTAGGCATTTTCAGTTAGGACGTTTCTGTCCTAGTTGTCCTCCGAACTATCGTAACTTAATTTAGAACGAACACATTTAGCGCAACAGCTAGACTAGGAAGTATCTATAATATAGCGACGACCTTAGGATCTATAGCGAGAACAAGCCATAATTTCGTTCTAAGTTGATTTAATACTATTCGCGAGACGGAAGCGTTCTTTCTTCTTCTTGCTAGAAATTTGTTATAGTATTAGCGGCATAGTAAAAAGAACAGAAGGTCGCTAACCTTCTGACAATATTTCTGTGGTTGTACTTAAGCTTGGGGACCAAGCTAAGCTAAAAAGGGGATAGTGTCACGAATTACGTGCTTACGTAATACTTGTTATAATAAGAGGCGTAAACCTCGACAGGCACATCCAGGTTTCTTATAGTAAATAGGGATTGCTTAGGATAGCTAAGCGATCCAAGGATTTTTATTAGTTGTTGTTACGTGATGGACCCCGAAGGACCTCGAAGGGATCCAGAAGGGATCCAAGGATCCAAAGGGGATCTAGGGATCCAAAGAGAGGACGAAGGTTCTATATAAGACTGGCTCGTCTGCCATTAGATAGGAGCTTCGTGCTTAACTTTAGTTATTAATCTTATTATATTGTTTAACATCTTTGATACAAGTAACGAGTTCACTTCCAAGTGAACGACCCGATAGTCTTCTTCTTATCCTAGCATACCAACCAGCGAACACCCAGCCAAGTTTAGTTAGCCAGTTTGAGTATTTGTTACAGGGAGGAGGGGAATTATAGTTTACCCCTTTCTTCGCTCCTAAGTTCCTTAGGGTTTCTACTATACCCTCTATAGTAACGTCTATAAAGGAGACTAATTTTACTCCTAAAGTAGTAGGCTAACTACCTAGTTATAGGTAAATAGGTATAAACTCCTCCCCGTTTATTTCTACGAATATTAAAGTAGTAAGGAAGTATAGGACCTAGTCTATAAGTATATAAGCTACCTTACGCTTATCTGGTTACTTATATAAAGATATAAATTTATCTACCGTAGTAGCGAACTCGGTTATTATACTCTTCTTTAAGTTATATTTTTATTCTACTACGTTATAGCGGCTCTTAATAGTAGTTGTAATAGAGTTAGTTTCGGGCGCCCCTCTACCTAAATCGAGTCTCGGCGGTATAGTTATAGCCTACCTAGACTTCTTCGATAGGCGCTAGGTAAGATTAGTAGGTAATAAGGCCTCCTATAGTCGCGTGAAATTCGCGTTAGTAATAGTCAGATTTCTTAGAATCGAGTAATTCGACGGGGTTAAGGTATTAACTACTATAACTAGCGCTTTACGTAGCTAGCACGCTCGGTAATAGCGTGGAAGCTTATTTAGACGTTAGAGGGATTTAATTATATATACCTTTGTGTAAAAAAGTCCTGAAATAAAAGGATATCCTAAATTCAGAAATAGTTGTAAGAGAGGAGATTAAGAAGATATGGCAGGAGTAGAGGGACAATGTTGAGTGGTGGTATGTTGATAGTAGGACTTCTGCTACGTATAATTCTACTACTGAAACAGAAGGTACAGGTGCGGAACCTAATGAGCAAAGCGCGGAGACTTATAAGACCGACGAGGAGACCGCTGCAAATGAGAAGTCTGCCACGCAGTCCTAAGTAGGCTAGATGCAAGGCACCTTTGACAAATTAGTATACGACGTAGGTCGTACACTTGAATCCCATTTAATTTAATAAATCTTACACAATCTAATTAAATTAATTAACCTAATATTTTTGGAGCATTGCCGTGGAATTAGCGTTAAATGACTTCAGACCCAGAGTAATTAAGAAATGACTAACTACCAGCTATGAATCAAAAAGCGTGTAACAAAGAATCTACTATTTAACCTATGTAGCCTATAATAAGTTCCACTGATTGATTCACAAGAGAGTTACAAACAAACATTAATAGGGTATATTAAATTACTGTAGGAACTCTGGAAAATCCCAACCAAAATGTCACCTTTTTGTAATATGAAATGAGAAAACTTCTATAGATAAGAGCATTTATGAACACAGCTTCCATCTAAATGTTAAAGTTGAAATTATTCGAGCTTTTTTGCAGCCTAGAAACGAAGGTCAAGGATTTGGGACCCTGCAGGTTTGTTGCACCCAAGTGCATACCGAAAATATTGGGGGAGCAGCCGACAAGGGGAACAAAGAGCATACAGGCAACGTTTTTGTTCTAAGCGTTCGTCAAGTTCCAGCGATATTAATCGGATTCAAGCTCGCCCCAGATAGTTAGAATTCGTCAGAATCTATCATCGCAAGTTGTAAAATCCGCGACGTCTGTATTTTGTTTGCTTTCAATATCACAGCTGCCTCCAACTTTTGTATGATGGTAATTCGTAGGCTGAATTCACATGAAATTTATCTCTCTTAAGGCATGGTAAAGTTAGCGCCTTCAGTGAAACATAAATGAAGTACAGGTACCTCTATACCTTGACCACTTTGTAAAGAATAAAGGATACACGATAGGTTATATAATTACTTCAAAAATAATAGCCGAATTAAGCCAGCTATGCGCTGAACAGGTGTAATCCGGTCTGAATTATGTCTAGGTTTATATAAGCCCTAAGCGTATCTTCAACGTTATACACTAGATAGTAAATTGTAGCGTTTTAGAATTTTTTTCATATATAATCTGTGTAACATAAAGCAGCCTTAGCAGTCCACTTCCTCGACCTAGTAAACAAAGGGTGAAACCACTTTAAAAGTCTAATCTAACAGGTAAGGACCCACTTACTACGTGCTAACTACTGCCAAGAGGCTTGGTTATTCCACAAGAACTTGGACATATATATGGAATACTCGAGTACCGGCACCTCTATACATCTACTATTACTACCGTTTAATTCTTGAGTTATTATAGATTATTACATCTTTCGTTCCTTATTTGATTTAGCCAAGCCAGATGTAGAAAAGTCGGATTTGGTCCGAGGGAAACCGCGGTACGAAAGCTGAGCCACGTGAACCTAATTTTATCTCTAATATTAGAATACTATATAACTATTCTTTACTAAAAGGTCGAGACTATGACTACCCTGACGACACCTTTCGACACCTGTCAATGGCGATTATCTTTTTGTGGTTAGTTGCCCTTCTACGAAGAAAACGCCAAAGTATGATCTACAAAGTAAAACAAGCACTACAGAGTGGAGAAGAAGTGGTAAGTTGTACCACATTTTCTCCGTAAAACGGGCGATTCTTCCAGGCCTCAATTTGACCCATCATTATATCCACCTCCAGTGCACGTTTTAGGTGACTCTTGGTGTCTGAAAGCGATATCATAATCACTAAACGACCAATATTAAGGATATTCACGTGGTGGTGAGGCAATTTATGTAGATCCAGGGTACGTAATGCTGTGTCATAATAAAGTGGCATGTTTGGTGTCTAATATTAGCTACTGCCTCCGTATATAAATGAACATTTCCCCTTCGTCAACGCAAATCTGTCAGACTATCAAATCCAAAGCAAACTACCCTTTCTTCAACCTTACACACAAAACCCCCCATTCAATCATCATGAGATTCGCCGTTTTAATGCTGGGCATTTTCGTTGCGACCGTCATGGCACAAGCACAAGAACCGTACTGCGATTATGGAACTGAGGGCGATGGCGGTTGCGAAGCAAATGGCGAAGCAACCTACTGCGTGAGTACTACAATTGATGGTTTACACATTGTACATAGACTAATTCTGGTTTCAGTGCATACCTGATGAATCCGATCGCGACGCATACCCTATTAAAAGAAAGATCAGTGTTTTGTCCGCGAACATGAGCGGTTCGTCCCAATGCACAGCGCCAGGAGGCAAAGTGAAGGACGCTGGAAGGATTGGTTGTGGTCCAAGGTAGAGGCTTTTTGGAGTGTTGGTGTATAGTGGAATCGGGTTCGGAGTTTAGGCGGTTTTGCACCCGGCGTGCGCTGGTTATTTGTTTGATCGTTTATCCTGAACTCTTTTGGTCTTTTGTAGACAATCGAATTCCCGTTGAGAAGAGAAAATACATGATGAATACAAGCTCTATTATTACATACCTACATCGATTCTAATGAACAAGTGAAATGAATAGATCCCACAGGATCTTGCTTGACTCCTCTTGCACAAAACCGCAGCATCAGAGATGGCTTGAAGAGGCACGAACAACATCTTCTCCGATAAAGCAATCCCATCATTTCATTCCATTAGCACGTATTTCATGTGGCTAACATCGGCTCGAACGATGTATTATGATTGGCCAAACCGTTCTCGGTAAACATCTGAGTTAAAATGCCCCACATTCAAACCCTCAGTGCACAGTCACAACATTCTTAAACCCGCCGATTGGTCATGGGAGGTTCCATTTTCCTTCCAGAACGATGGCTAATCGTTCGATCTCTTTCACGTTGGCGTCAGGTTTGTTTCGCTTGTTACCTCTTTTGGGTGTCAACAAGAAAAAGTGGGGAGGCGGAAAAAGGGAAGCGAAATGGAATATTCCATCTCAAAGAATGAGGATGAGACGAAAGAGATGGAAAGCAGATTCCCGACTACCCGATGGGGTATTGAATAGGAAAATACTTAGTATCAATTATCTCCTCAATATATATTTTCTGATAATAAGCTGAGTGCTGAGTATCGGTGCTTGGACAAGTGTCTGAGACATTGTTTTGATTCTCTCGCTTCGCATCGCAATCTTTCAGCCTCCACTCGTTAGATTTCAGGATTAGAGAACTACTTAAGATTCAAGATGTATCTTTCCACTTTCCTCCCTCTCATCGGAACCTTCTCCCTGAGTTCCGCACTCAACTTCCCACCCGTCCCTGGTAACAGAAAACCGGGAATCACCCCCCTTGAACTCAAGCTCTCATACCCAGATCCAATTACACCGTCCGCAGGTAATAGAGACCTCATGATCTCCGTTTATTACCCATCCCAACTCTCCCGCATATCAACTCTAGCACCCGCATACGACAGCGCGTACGCAAAGTATCTAACCGCCTCCCTCGGTATACCACCCGGACTCATCGAGACCGTAATCTCAAACGCCTATGGCGGTGCAAAGATCAGCGACGAGGTGGGAGAAAGAGGGGAGAAAATGAAAGAAGTTCTTCTGTTTAGCGGTGGCTACGGTCAAAGTAGGGAGGACTACGGAGCCACAATCGCGAGACTCGTTAGCCGAGGATATATAATAGTATCCGTAGACCACCCCTTCGATTCCAACTTTGTCGCTTATCCAGATGGTCACAACGCGACACTTGTTCCCTCTCAGCCGCTGAATCCCATCGCAGCAGCAAACTCAGCAATCGAAATACGAGTCAAAGACCTCCGAGCCGTCACAGCAGCATTACGCGAAAGACGCTTCGTGAAGCAGATCCCAGGCGCGGACAACAAACTCGATAAACCATCCGGAATCTTTGGTCACTCATTCGATGGAGCCGCCGCAGCATCCCTCATGTCCCAAAACAAGGAACTAAAGTGCGGCATCAACCTCGATGGAACATTCTGGGGGAACGTCCCCGTAATCTCTGCATCGCTCTCTCCGCGTCCCTTCCTCACCTTGGCAAGCGATGGCCACAATGCTGTCACCGATCCCTCATGGGCACTCTTCCGTGCCAGTGGAGGGAGGAAAGCGAGACAGGGCTTCTTTGGGATCACGGGGAGTAGTCATCCTGCGTATACCGATTTTGCGTACCTGTATGGGATTCTTAAGAAGAGTGGAATTCCCGGGATTCCTGATCTTGGAAATACGTTTGGGACTATTGATGGGGCGAGGATGTTGGAGGTTGAGGGGACGTTATTAGAGAGGTTTTTTGAGAGGTGTTTTGAGGGCGAGGATGATCCATTTAAGGGCCTTGGGAGGGGGTTAGCTGAAGTGGTTGCTCAGTGAGAGTGAGAGGACAGAGAGAAAATAGCCAATGTCTTATAGGGATAATAGGTTATATAATAATAATTTCTAAAGACTGCTAATTTTCTTCCTCTCCCTCGACAAACAGTATAATGCCAATAGCGGCAGTAAGAGAGGATTCTATGGACATACAAGATGGTTACTCATGGTAATCACGAAGTTTGGTCGGAGGTACGAGCGAGAATCTGCATTGGTGGCTCTGAGTACTTTGAAGGTTACAAGGCTATCATCAGATTTTGGAAAATGGTGAGGTCTTTACAGGCCAAATAGTATTCCTAAGCACAGCACTCGGATCCTGTTCTTGTAAGGCTAGCTGACCGGCGACATAAGTGGATGCAGTCAGGATTGGATGCTGTATGAATGGGTGATGGACCTATCATGAATGATTACGTTTGTACATGTACTACAGTCGAGCGCATGCCGTAAGCGCCAACACCTAGGTGCCAAAACCTGAATGCCAAAACCATCTCTGGATTGAAAAACGCAGCCCCCCTCTGACTTCGAGATAGAACTTAAATACCCTCGCTTTCTTCGACGATTAAGAAATTCACAACAGCGATTGTATTCAACTTTTCTCCACTACAATCCTTTCTGAAAATGGCGCGAAAGATTACCCCAGAGGAGTGGAAACGCCACGAGGATACTATTCATCATCTCTACCATGTCCGCGGGTTACCTCTATACAGTAAGACCGGTGGCGAAAGTGTATAGAGTATTATGGAAGCAGAGCACCAGTTTACTGCCAGGTAAGGTTAAGGCTTCGGATCTGCAATCTTACGTTTACCAAATCTCATTTGATCTTATAGTCGCTCCCAATACGAGGCTCATTTCAGGTCACGTTACGAACCCAAGAATTTCAAAAAAGAAGAATGGAGGGCAGTGAATGCCCAACTTCGTGAACTCGAAGCGAGGGGGCTGAAAGTTCGCGTTAAGCTTTCTGGTAAAGTTCTTGGCGAGAAACGACGCCGGAGGAAAACGAGGAATCTAGGATCCCCACCTCCTAACCCTGGCACAACGAGTGGTATGTTATTCAGAACTCTATTCCGATAAAAGTACTAACTCACGAGCCAGAAGGAAATGTTGCGCCTCGTCCTAGCAATCTTGTTATCGAGATTAAAGGCGAAAACCATGAGTGGACAACATACACCGGAAATGAAGTCACTCGTACCAATGTATTATCATCGTCTATTACCAGCGTACTTTCAATGGGTCAAATAGAACCATCAGTAACAAGCGACGGCCTCGAAAACCATTCTTCGAGCCCACAAAACCTTCCAGTCACTGGTATAGCTGCAAACGATACAATCAATCACACCCCATTTCAAAACTATACGGGCGAACGTGAGGAATGTTCAATGATTGTCAATCAATCACAGCATTCTCCTCCACTATCAGCGGATTCGCAGGCCCTTCCGATCCAAATGATGGACTTTGAGCTAATGCCCGGCTTTACGTTGGAAAACGATCTGGTTCAACCTCTGTTTTGGGGGAACCCTCATTCTTGTCAGTACTGGGACCAGGAGTCGCCATTTTCTCAACTGCATATGGCTTTCTTGGGCAAAGCTCTTGGGAATCGACTTAGCACCGAAGAAACTACCACGGCCCTTGCGCTATCACTTCTCAGAGAAGTTCCTGACGTTAGGGCTGATGCTCCTGTGGTTCGCCGGCTACCTGGTACTGATGAGGTCCTCGAGAATCTGTTTTCGCTTCTACCTGAGGCACTCCAAGTATACAATGACCAAAGCGGGGACCAATTCTACGTCACGCTTTTGTATTCGATTGCCAACGGGTTTGCTGGCCTGGCCGATATTCCCTCTGGAGCAATATTGAGAATGTTGAGGGTAAAGCAACATATGAGCTTGCGAATCATAGGGTGTCTGAAAACATGCCCTCCAGCGCAAGCAAAATGCCTCGGTGATAACTTGTTTCGAGCTGCTGTTGAGAGTTGTGATGAAGACGCTGTGATGTTCATATTGCGGGCCACTAATAACTCTCCCAACGCCATTGATCCGAATAAGCTCGTGTGTCAAGAAATGGGCGAACGTAGACTGTTTACTCCTATCGAGCTTGCAGCTAAGTCTCGCCACCTGGGAATCGTCAAGATCCTGCTCGCCGCAGACGCAGACGTCAATAAGACAAATGTGGAAGAGTGTGGCAGACGGTATGCAGAATGCGGAGCGCTTGAGCTCGCAGTCCGTAAATGGGGCGACTTTGAAGAGGCAGAGATTGATATGGAGCTTGTGCGCACCCTTCTCAATGCTGGCGCAGAAATACGGACTGAACTCATAGCGTCAGCTGTTCGATGGGGCCAGGGGGGTTTGGTTGAGGAGTTGCTGTCACGACTGCCACCCACCCGCCATTCAGAGCTTTTTTTGAGAACATCATATAACGCTGAGGACGAAGTACCAGTAGCAGATTTTGCAAGCCGGCTGCCAAATGAGAGGGCTACAGGAATCATTGCAAACTTGTCTAAGTAATATAAAGTAGAACATAATATACGCTACGCGGCAAATAATTTTAACCTTATAGAGCGGATTCTCTACTATACCGCTAAGAGGGAGAACGTCGAACTTATAACGCTTCTTTTACCCTATATATCTATACTCTAAAAGAGCGTAGAACTTTCGATAGTAATATAAAAGGGTTATTATAGCTTAATTAATCTCTTACTTACTTACTATACTAGTATAAATAGACTACTATACTATTTATACTAACACCTATATTTACGAAGTAGCCTAGAATAGCTTAGAGAACGTAATAACTTCTAGATCTCTTCTATACTTTTAGCTAAAGCGATTTAATTATAAGATAATAACCTTATAAAGTAATTTAAGAAAATAGGTATACTATCTTAGATTTGTAAGAAGCTTAAGGTAATAGTTCTATTCTTATATATAGCTAGTAAGGATAATAGACCTAAGTTTTATTTTATAGCTACTATAATAGTAGTAGTAGAAGTTAGATATTATAAATATATTATAATACTACTATAATTATAACTATACTTAGGTATAGAACTATACGAATAATATTAGAAGACAAGGGTATAATATAGAATAGATAAGCTAGAATATAGAGAGAAGCTAGCTAGGGAGTAAGAGAGTCTTTATAAGACAACCCTAACCTAGTAGAAGCCGCTAGAATACTAGGTAACTACCTAGGTAACCGAGATAGGGGTTAGGTAGCTAAGATAAGAGTCTTATACTATAATAAATATAGTATATAGAATACTCTAATTCTAGCTATTTAGAAGAATTAAACTTAAGTAGCTTTACTACTTCTTAATTATAGTAATAATATCAATATTAATCTAAGTAGAAGCTCCCTCGGTAATATTTAGGGTCTATTATTACTTAATACCTTAGATAAATAAAACAAAATTATAGTTAACGCTATTTTAAACTATAGGATAGATATATTAGAAGGTTAAGATATAAGTAAAAACTACGTACTCGTAGCTAGAAAATAAGGTAACGAGTCTATAATTTATAATTAGTCTTTGTAAGGGCGTTGGGTAATATAAAGTATCTTACTAAGTAGTTAGGCCAGCAAAAGTCGAAATCTCAGCCTGTACGAGGCGCTGGCTACGAACCTAGGATTGCAATATTATCCTAGAGCTAATGAGATACTCTCGCATTCGTTAGAGCTGGTGTGAGCGTCGTAGTAATCTAACGAGGGTATCGCGACGTGGCCTCACTAGAACAGAGGAATGGCAGCCAACGCTACTAGATTTAAAAACCACCTAACCGTCCGATTCCCTGCCTTGCGACTAGGCACATCTTCGACATCTACGCGATCGAATTTCTAAGTAGCAATGACTACATCGGCGGATAGGGCACCTCTAGGGCGGCATTTGTAGAGTTTTTACAACCGGCAAAAATAAGGGCTCCGCTAGCTAGTATAGAGCAGAGGTCTCTGTTTCGAGGATTACGGCCTTCCCCCTGAGACGGTCGGCCTACGCAAAGAAGAGAACTGAGCGTCTATTAAAGAAGGAAGTACAAAGGAGGGTTATGCGCTGTGCGGGTGGATAAGCCCAGAAGGGACGGTAAAGAGCTAGGATCTCGTATATCGAGGAGAGGGATAAATAGAGGGAAATGGTTCGGATGGAGTTTTCTCCTCTTCTTTTGACCCCTCTGCTTCTGCAGAGGCAAAGGGACTCTCTTTAGAAGGGTATATTATAGGGAAGAACCGCTGTTGAGACAGGTCCGACGACAATTTACGAATTACCGAGTATACGATACTAGCCCTCTCTTTACCTATACGCCCGGAAACGCGATTCTACAACATACAAGATAGAAAGGCCGGCACACTTTGTTTATAAACGGGGTTTAGGGACTGAGCCCATAGAAAGCTAGGGATTGGAAGTACATAGTAAAGACAGAAGCTTCGCTTTGGTTAGTGGGATGGAAACACGTAGAGTACGCTGCCTAGCTAGGGGTATATTCTACGCAAATCCTACGAGGTATAGTCGGCCCTGCTAGTATATAGTAGAGATATAGTAGGGTATCGCGAAGGGGGGTCAAACCCTTAGGGCGAGGTATATAATAGTAGCGATAGAAGGGAGGATGGTAATTCATTGCTCTATATAACACTATCTATATGGCCCGAGAGGACGGAGGCGCATGTCGGTTTACGAAGAGAGCGTAGAGAGCAGCTAGCTGGTTGGCAATCGTGAGCTTAAGGAGCAAACTGTAAGGGAGACGTGGATAGAGAGGCCTTGTCCCCCTCTCTTCCGAACCTGGGAGGCGAAACACAGGGGAAAAGCGTTGTAGAGGCTTCTAGCGTAGAGAGAAGCAGGCCGACTCTACTGTATATTTGAACTAATATATATCTTTTACCGCTACGAGAGGTTAAGGACTCGATACTCGGGAAAGCCTCGACTGCCCCAGGGGAAGACGAACTAGTGACAGGAATCTTTAAGATTGCCTGGCCTAGAATTAGCCCGCTTGTCTTCTCCCTCTTTAGAGGTTGTATTAATACTAGCTACTACCCGGTATGCTTTCGCTCGGCGATTGTCGCTATTGTCCCAAAGCTAAACAAGAAGGATAAATCCTCACCGAGGGCTTATTGTCCTATCTCCCTCCTCTCTGTTCTTGGTAAAGGACTAGAGGGACTCCTCGCTAAGCGAGTCTCCTAGATCGGGATAAAGGAGAGAGTGCTTGGCCCTAACCAGTTCGGTGCCCTCCCTCTTCGTGTAGCTACAGGCCTTACTACCTGCCTAGCGCACGACATCGAGGAGGCTCTTAGTAGAAAAGAAGAGGCCTCTCTTCTTACTCTAGATATTAAAGGGGTATTCGACGCTGTTCTCCCGCACCGTCTTATTAAGAGGCTTAGGGAGCAGGACTAGCCTGATAATCTAGTCTCCTGGGTCACCTCCTTTCTCTCTAATAGATCTGTCCGAATCAAACTCGATGGCGAGATAGGGGCTAGTACGGGGCTAAAGTGTGGTCTCCCGTAGGGGTCTCCGATCTCTCCGATCCTCTTTATGCTCTATATACAGCCTCTCTTCTCCTCTAGCCTTAGGGCCCTTCTAGCCCTTAGACGTTTTGGCTACGCCGACGACGTTGCTCTCCTAGTAGTGAGCTCGAGTAAAACCGAGAACGTTAAGGCGCTCTCTATACAAGTGGCTTGTCTTCTATAATGGGGGGCGGACGAAGGTATTACCTTTGACAGCGATAAATCTGAGCTTATCTACTTCTCTCGTAAGAGGAAATAGAAGGGACGAGGGATCTGACAACCTCCGCCTATTATAGTCGGTACTAAGGAAATCTACCCTACAAAGGAGCTTCGCTGGCTTAGGATATTCTTCGACCCTAGGCTCTCCTTCTTTGGCTATGTTAAGCGAATGGCGGGAAAAGCTACTCTAGTTACTTAGGCGCTAAAGAGTACAACGAACATAGTACACGGTTCTCCTCCGTATCTCCTTAAGCAGGCTGTTACTATCTGTGTCCTGTCGATTGCTTACTTCGGATACGAGACCTGGTTCCTAGGGCGAACCCGTACAAGAGGCTCGAACTCCTAGTAAGTCAATAACCGGATTAACAAGCATATCGAACTCCTTTAGTTGCTAGTATATGAGTGCGCTAGGGTTGTTCTGCCTATGTATAAAACCACCCCCTCCTCGGTCCTTCTCCTAGAGTCAGGACTGCTCTCCTCGGAAATCGCTCTTCTAGGGCGAAGCGAGGCTCTAGCGGCTAGAATTCGCCGCCTTGACCAAAACCATCCCCTTCGGCGCTACGTAGACTCGCCCTGCCCTAGCGCCAGGCTCTTCTATAGGAACAGGAGAGTTCTCCCTCCCTCTGAAATAATAGACCCGATACAGGACCCTCCCTGGACCCGTGGCTTCGACCGCGAGGAACGCTTGAACGCTATTGGCGGTCCAATCCCTAGAAGGGACAAAGACCTCTTTAAGGAACGCTTTCTAGAGTTCCTCGGTACTGTTCCCCCCTCTGATATAGTCGTATACACGGACGGCTCTAGACTCGACGACGGGAACACTAGTGGTAGGGTCTACCTTACGCGAGGCGGCTCTGTACTAAACACAAAGTCGTACTCCTTTGGCCCGACCCTAGAGATTTACGACGCCGAGGCTAGGGCTGCCCTACACGGTATTGAACTCGCTATTAGATCCTCCGCCTAGCCGACTTCTCGACGATGCTAGGTTTGTCTCGATAACCTAGAAGCTACTCTTCAGCTCACCTTCCGCTCGGTTGGGACCTCGTAGGAGGTCTTTAATAGAGTCTACGCCCTTATATAGCAGTACCTAGGCAAGATCTCGATCCGCTGGTGCCTAAGTTATATCGGGATACACGGAAACAAGGTTACGGACAGGGCTGCCGGCGCCGCCGCCCGCTCCACCTCGGACAAACCCCCTCTACTCTGTACAGCCTCGCTTAGAAGACATGTTAAAGAGGGGAGCTCTAGCCTAGCTAATAACCTTTGGCGGGCCACTCTTCCCCCGCTGTATAGGCGCCTAGGGGTTACGAAATAGGTTCTAAAACCCTGTACCCTCAAACTCCCTCGCGAGGTACTCGGTCGCTTTATAGCAGCTAGAACTGGACACGGGGATTTCACTTTATACTACACTCGGTTCCAACATCTCGACACCCTCCGCGACGCGGGAGGAAGAAGACGCAATTCCACCCCCTATTCTGCCGAATAGTTAAGCGAGAAACCCCGAAACTTATAGCGAAAGCTAAACGCGACCCCTCCCTTTTTCTATAAATCCAAGTTCTACTCGGAGATCTGCCCTATACGACCGGCCTCCGTTTAGACCCTTTACTATCCTTTCCTACTTACCCTGTTTACTTTGGTGTTTGTCCAAAAGCGGGCTCTCTTCCTTCTCTGTCACCTGTAGAGTAGTCTTTTATCTACACCGCCCGACATCTGGGGCACCCCCCAGCGTCTTTTGCTCTACTGAGGGCTATCTTAGAACCTAGCTACGAGTCGGCTAGTTGTATTCGCTAGACGTTAAATAAATATAAATAAATAAAAATACTAAGTAGTTAATTTCATTAGTAGAGATAGGAGATAAGAATAAGATAACTAAATAACTAAATAATACAGTAAGTTTAAACCTAGAGCTTAAAGTCTTTAATACGAGATAATTAAGAACTACTCTTAATATAGCTATTATTATTAAAGACGTTAATATAATTTAGCTTCTAATTAATTATAAGGCTAACCTATAGAATAAAGTAGCTTTTAAGTTAGTAATAGATATAGATAAAGGTATTTTTAATATTCTATACTATACGCTCTCTGTAAAATATCCTAATAGTAAGAGTACTAGATTATTATTTATCTAGGGACTAATAAAACAGGCTATTTAGAGGGGTTATATCTCTCTCTTAGAGAAAATACTTAACTTAAAATTTACCTCTAAATTACTCTACTACCTAAACCTTTAAGAACGCCTAGAGCCTATTAAGATATATAATTAGCCTCGAGACTAAGAGTATATATATTATTAAAATACTAATTAAGTATATAAGTCTAAATAGCTATATTTTTATATAGTCTTAGAAAATAGTACTATTATATAAGATTAAGAAGAAAAAGCTATCTATAGTAGAACTTCTATTATAAAAAGGCGTGAATATATACTAACTAGTATAATAAGGTTTATAATATACTCCCTTATAGTAAGCTTATAAGACCGGAAGCTTTAAGATGGTTAAGCTGATCGTAGAATATACAACAGATGTTAAGGAGCAGCCAGCACAGAGGGGTGGAGCGACTGCACTTCAACTTGCTGCCATCAGCGGAAGCATCAAGATTGCGGGACTGCTCCTCCAAATGGGCGCTATGGTCCTAGCGCCGCCGGCCAAATTGAGAGGAAAGACAGCCTTCGAAGGGGCGGCGGAGCATGGACGCTTGGAGATGCTTCGGCTTTTGTGGAACGCGGTTGGTGGAATAGAATTCATGTCTGAGGAATTAGATAGGGCGAAAGAACTGGCTTTAAGTCACGGTCATCGGGGGTGCGCTGAGTATATTGATGAACTAAAGTCTCTAGGAAATGGGCCAGTTGAGATTCTTACCTGATAGACACAGGGGTAGATCGGGTGGAAAATGTAATAATTATTGAGCAGATATCCTATAGAGACGGTAATGATCCTATTATAGAACGCAGAGAGCAACATGTAGGTTGAAAAGTGTGTATTAGACTAAGGAGAGAAGATGTCGAGGCTCGCACTCGAACGATATACAGCTAACGCTGGCTCGTGCGACGCTAGTCCTGATCCGGGCTTGCTACGCCTGGATTCCAATTACTACAGTAGGTAGGTACATGGATTTCCTTAATAACACTATATACTAACCTGCCTACAAAAGATTTCTTATAATTATACTTTTACCTTCTAATTACTCGCGAGAATAAAATACATTTATATTTACCTACAAACTCGAGCTCGAGCTCGACTCCAGAGACTTTATCTACATTACGAAGTATATAAGATTACTTTGAGAATCAACAAGAGGGGAAGTCCTTATCAGATCTGAAGAATTTTCTTTCTCTACCTACTACCTATCACCCATCCTAAACTATCCCATCCATACCGTCGCAATCACTACAACCCCTCGACAGCTCCTTGCCCCTTACCCCAAGATCTCAACCACTCCTCAACATACACTCAAACACATCCCCTCTCTTTTCTCCCCCTCTTTCCTCTCCCCCCCACCCAGCAAAAAAGCAAGCAACAACGCCAAAAAAAAATGCAAGTCAACCCCCTCTCTAAAACGCAATTCCATATCTTTCCTGCGCTCGCTGAGAACGCAATACATATTTGTTAATACAAATTACAAAAAAAGAAAAAAACTCCTGAAAACTCCGGGTATAAACATTAAAAGCGTATGGCGAATGTTCTTTAGAAAGGGCCCAACCAAATGCAGAATGCAGAATGCAATGAAATCTCGCTTGCATCTTGATATAGCAGCCAAAAATAATATAGAGGCATGATGATTGTTTCCCATCTATGAGGATGGGTTCTGGGGACCGAAGAAATGTCCTGGCGCGTAGTGTGACCTCTTCATATAGTAATTCCAGCTCCAAAAAAATCCATGAGGCAAAGGGTCCAGAGGGACCAACTTTCCAATGCAATCGATTCGACAATATTTGTACAGCACACAGACATCTGAATTGGCAGGCGTGAGAGCGTCAAGATTGGATCAAGGCCACATACATTCGTACATGAACATCCAATCCCCGAACCAACTCTCAAACCTCCCAACCAGGGTGGAGAAAGCGTCTCCGGGACTTTTCCATGGTCGAGTATGGATCCCACCAGTCATCAAGTGACGTTTGAAACTGATGTTCATGGTGAAGGAAGAGAAAGAGCAGCCGGTGAAATGCGTACTCTTGGTCAAAACAAGGTAATCCACCAAAGCTTGTTGATCCCAACTCAGAGCTTGGAGTGTAGCCAAGTCCTGGCCCTTGAGTAAGTCCAATTTGGAGGTTACTCTCAATTGTAGTCTGTCCATAGCCTTTTCCGCGAACCGATGGCCTTCGCTTGCATTGCCGCATGCCAAATATGCGTGTTTGAGATTACGGTGTTCGGCTTCCTTCAAGTACCCTTCACTTTGCACCTCGTAGTCCGGCCAAAAACCAAGCGCATCGCTTTCTGTCCTGAGATGAACACCGAGATATGGCGCACTAAGTTTCGTAGGACTTGGCTCCACTCCAGCAAATCGTGAAAGCTCCTTTAATACCTTGATTGCTATCGCCTCCACATCCTTATTGATTCTCAGGAGGTCGCCAAAAGTGGCAGCGAATTCCGGCCCATCACGGTAGACTGGCCATTCGAAGAAAGTTGCCCACCTGAATCGGATAGTAGTTGGTCGATCCCAAGAAGCGTCATGATTGTTATCCACTCTCCATTGGTCAAACTTCCCTCGGAATTGATCGAGATGCCTGTTGACACCACGTCCATCGCAACCATCCGAATCTCCCAAATCCTTGGGGTAAAACTCGACGACCTCGTTGATGGCGGCCGTATGGGGGATTTCCTTTTTACTTGGGAAAATCTTAATTTGCGGACAAAACGCGGTCATAGACGAAAGGAAGTGCTGCTCGTCGAAGAAATAGGTAAAGGGTTGAAAACCCGTGTTGAAAAGATTTGCGAGATCTTCTTCCGAACGTCGTTGGATTTGGGGCATGATCATTCCGGTTGCGCCGGCATCAATGGCATATCGTATACATGTCAAGATGAAGTTCCGGATGTTGCCTATCCCGCCCGAGTTGTTGTCGCATACAAACACCAGGCCCTCGACCCATTGCGTCTCCTTGCACACCCGTTCTAACGGCCAGCCCACAAATTCGGCATTGAAATTGTAGTCGTAGAGATTGAAGGTCGAGGAAGAGGTAGGAAGGACTGGCCCGACGGCGGAGGGGGGAGGTGATTCGGACTTTGGTGGAGGTGCATGTCCTCCTTCGACAGGATTTGGGGGAGGTGGAATGTGATCGGTGGGTGGTTTTGGTGGTGGAAAGGGGCTCAGGTCTGTTATGGACTGATCGAAAAAGAAGTGATTGATGAGCAGAATATTGGCCAGGAGGCCGGCGACCAAAACATATCGGTACTTCCACCACTTGATCCGCCAGATTCCGGTGATCATGTCGTCTCGTTGTACCATGATGAACGACGTGTTGTGTATTTTCCTGACCTATGCCGAGTGACCTATGTCTAGCCTCCTGGAGCGCAGGAATGCTGGTACTCGTACCGTCGCGTCAATGGGCGGGATATGCTGGCGGAGATGTCGGTGTCGGTGTTGGTATTGGTTGGTCGGGGATGGGTCGAGGAGAGGTTCGAGAGTCGAGACTAATGTATCGTACGAAGTATGCTTTCGTATGGTGTCGTAGCGTCTCAACGTGTTGTGTTGGTGGTGCCTTTAGATGGTCAATGTTTGTTTGTTTGGAAGCAGACTCAGCGGCAGAGGCAAAGGCAGATTCCGTCGCATCCTTGAAGAGATGTGTTTTCTTTGGCCCCAGGAAACACAGCGCCTGGGTCTGTATGGGGAAGATCAGATGAGGTGAGATGCGATATGCGAAATGCTGATGGACTGCCGTGGCCGAGTTTGCCCAGACTTGGGCCAACCCAACATTGCAGTACTGTACAACACCCCCCCAACCCCGTTCAACTCAGCCTGGTGCCTGGTGCCTGGTGCCTGGGGCGACCGCTGAGCACCTGTAGTCTGGTCCAACGGTCCAACCGACGCCAGCTCACTAGCTCACTGGCTCACTGTCACTGGCTCACTGTCTCGCTGGGAACGACGGCACAGCAGAGCTACGCCGCACCTTATTATTAGCCCAACGTGCCATACACTATCAATTTTAGGCTCTCACTAATTTTCCACTGTACGTAAATATCTACGAGTACGCAGCAAAGCATTGTGCCGCACACGTTCTCAGAACGAAGAAAGATAAGATTCAATAGACAGACCAATCACTCGCAGCGCCGCCGCCGCCGTATTCCACCTGCATTCACCTATACCAAACTACACTCCTGTCACCATCACTACTCACACATCGCTTCTCCAATCCTCAGCATCTATCAGATCAAGACACAGTATCAACACCTTCAATTCCCACCCCTCTCTCGCCTTAAAGTTATACTTCATCACTCACGAAACCCCCCAAAATCTTTTTTCGGCACCCCATCCGAATGAACCAATCACCATCCTCGATAGGAATCATGCCAAGGCTGACGATAGCTTCAGCCCCATCTTTTTTCCGTTTGAGACGCATCCTCAGCCTCGCGAAGGATTTCCTGTGACAGGGGTTTGCTGGACGATCGTGTGAGGGGGTTCGGAAGGTACGAGTTGGAGCTTGGATTTGTTGGGAGATTGTTTACATTTTTTCTCTGGAATTGAATGGAGGTACCGTATGGTGGATTTTAATTTTTTTTTTGGTACGCTTGTTATGTTTGTTAGGCATGTGATTTTAGAGCTTTCTTTTTACGATCTCGGGAAAGAAAAGTTATAGTCTTGAATAATTACTAGCTAGAAATTACTTTAGATGTTTACTCGTCTCGGGTTCGAAAGTACGAAAGGAAGGGGGTGTAACGAATACTCAAACTGGCTAACTAAACTTGGCTGGGTGTTCGCTGGTTGGTATGCTAGGATAAGAAGAAGACTATCGGGTTATTTACTTGGAAGTGAACTCGTTACTTGTATCAAAGATGTTAAACAATATAATAAGATTAATAACTAAGTTAAGTACAAAGCTCCTATCTAATGGTAGACGTGCCAGTCTTATATAGAACCTTCATACTCCAAATGTCGACAATATCGACAGTCGACTTCTCGAAAGTCGACAATGTCGATAGTCGAGAAGTCGACCTGTATATATTACGTAACAGCGACCAATAGAAATCCTTAGATCGCTTAGCTACCCTAAGCAATCCCTATTTACTATAAGAAACCTGGATATCCCTATCAAGGGTTATGCCTCTTATTATAACAAGTATTACGTAAACACGTGATTCGTGACACTATCCCCTTTTTAGCTTAGCTTAGTCCCTAAGCTTAAGTACAACCAAAGAAATATCGTTAGAAGGCTATTAGCCTTCTCCTCCTTTTACTATGCCACCCGATCAGCGTAACGACCGAAGTAACAAACTCCTTAGTAACGCTATTAAGAGAACTAGTAAAAGAAACATAGCGCCTTGTTCCCGTTGTAAGAAAAACAACCGTCCTTGTATCGCGCCTCGCGACCAAAAACACTCCTGTTATACTAAGTGTACTCGTTAAGGCAAGACTTACGATATTCGTTAAGTTAATCGGATGCCTTCTACTATCGAATAGGAATCCCTAGAGGATAAGCAGAGGAAGATCCGAGCCTAAAAGAATAAGGCTATAGCAAAACTTCTTTGTCTAAATAAGGAAGAAGAAGCGCTCGAAGAACGTAAGTAGAAAATAATAGTAGCTAGTCTTAACTCCCTAGATAAGTTAGATGCTACTAAGGAATAAGAAAGGGAACGAGAGAGAGAGTAAGAAAGAAGGGAGCAAAGAGGGAAGGAGGCTACCTGTCTAGCCGCCCTTCCAACCCCTACTACCTCCGACCCTTTTCCCGACCTAGGTCTCGACCCGGCCTTTCTATCGACTTTCTTAGATGACCCTAAGATATAGGCAACCCTAGGTTTCGGCGGTAGAACTCCTAAAGTTCCTCCGAGTACTAGGTAATATTCTTTCTAGGTTCCTAGGTGTTTTCCGAATATAGGTAATCCAACTATTTAATTAAGTACCTAATCTATCCTCTAATAACCCTACAGTTAAGAATCTTCTCGACCTTATATTCGGCGTTTAGGTTAACTAGTTAAATCTCTGTATATAGGGCTAGTAGTGCTCCCGGCGGTGCTAGTTCGAGCAGGGATATATAGAATACTAGGTAGATGTTTATTATCTCTAGTAGTACTAATTCATAATTTAATAGTCCTCTGACCTTCTTAATTTTAAATAGTCCGAGTTTTTTATAGTCTAGTTTGTTACTTAGTCTCCTTATATTAATGTTTTTCTATACAAGGTAGACTTTATCCCCCTCTTTTAATATTAGCTCCTAACTACGTCGCTTATTATAGTAGTACGCGTTTCTTTCTACTACAAACTATAATTCACTTACGAGTTCTATATACAAACCTTTGATTCTCGAGACTTAGATATAAGCAAGTTAGTTATCTGTTGTCGTAGCTAATAGTTCTCGATACGCTTCTAATTTATACCTAAAGTTAGCGTAGAATAGCGTAACAAGTATTGTTTCCGTTATTAAGCTATTATATACGAATTCTACTAGTAATAGTAGTTTAACCTAATCGTCCTATTAGTAATTCACATAGTAACGAAGGTATATTTCAACTACCTAATTTATATGTTCGTTCCCTTTATTTGTCTAGGGGTGAAATACTGTCGACAGCTTTCTTTTCACTCCTAAGCGCTCCGTGAGTACTATCTAGAACAATGAGGTAAAGAGCTTGTCTCTGTCTAAGATAATCTCTTCTAGTAGTCCGTGTTTCGAGACTACTTCTTTAAGGAATACAAACGCTAATTCCTCGGCTATACTTAACTCTTTGTATAGTACTAAGATTATGTATTTCGTTAGCCTTTCTATAATAACTAGGATCGAGTTATACTTAACACTTGTTATCGGATCCTTAGATTTCGGTAATTTTACTATAAAATCCTAAGAGATCGACTTCTAAGGGGTTAGTGGTATCGGGGTAGTGCCCATCTGTCCGTAGGGGGCATAGCGGGGAGCCTTGCTCCTAATACAGGTATTACACTCCGCTATTACTTCCTTAACTACGGCTACTACCTTCTTAATATAGTAGTTCCGTCTAATCCGTTGGAGAGTTCGGCGAACTCCTTAATGTCCATAGGCCGGTGCCGTATAGTATTCCGTAATAAATTCTTTTATATATGAGTCTAGGACCTAGATCTTACCGTTCTTTATCTTTTCGATCTTGTCTCGTAACTATACTACTCTAATTTTATTGTCCCAAGGGCTCTCCCTGGTTATAGTAGCGATTTTATGAATCGTTGGGGCAAGGTCTCTGTTCTCAAGGGTTTTTAAGATCGTAATCTTTTTGTACTCCTTGTCTCCTTCGTAGCCTAGTTTCCGGCTAAGCGTATCTGCTTATACGTTCGAGGTTCTACTAACATAACGAATCACAATATTAAATCTAGCTAGGATTTACGACCACCTAGCGAGTCTCCTATTACTAAGCTCCTTAGTTATTGTAAATGTCTTTAGATTCTTATGGTTAGTAAGGACAGTTACCTAGTACTTTATACCCTAAAGGTAAATCTTCTAATACTCTAAAGCTAGGACTATAGCGAGGAGTTCTTTCTCAAAGATACTATAGTTCTACTAAGCTAAATCCAATGTTTTCGAGAAGTATGCGACAGGTATTAGCTTCCTGTTCTTATTAGGCTATAAGTATATAGCTCTAATAGTAGTGTCCGAAGTATCTGTCTCAATAGTACTTAGTTTATCGACGTTGTGATTCCTAAGGATTAGTTCCTTAGCGAATCGCTTCTTAATTTCCTAAAATACCTATTCCGTCGCCTTGTCCTAGGAAAATGTCTTATCTTTCCTAGTTAAGTCTATTAAGGGTTTAGACAATCTGGCATAGTCCGCTATAAACTATTAATAGAAGTTAACAAATCCCTAGAATAATTAGACGTCCTTAACGTTCTCGGGTAACTTCTATTCTACGATTACCTTAATTTTGTCCGGGTTAACTTCTATTTAACCAGGGCTAATTATATATCTAAGGAAGATAGTACAAGTTATTCCGAACTTATACTTTAATAACTTAAGGCGGGAGTCTATAGTAGCGAGTCTCCGCAAGACTTCTCTAACGTGTCCCTAATAGTCTTCCTTCTGTTCTAAATATACTAGAATATTATCTAGGTAATAAATAATAGTTACTCCTAGAAGGTCTTCTAGAATACTATTGTTTTGTCTCTGACAAGTAGCTGGTACGTTCGTAAGTCCGAATAGTATTATATTATACTTATAGAGTCCTAATGGTAAGACGAATACTATCTTCTATTCATCTCCCGGCTTAATCCTAATTAAGCTAAAAGCATTTCGTTGGTCGAGCTTAGTAAATATCTTAGCTCGGCCTAACTTGTCCTGTAAGTATTAGCTAGTTAGTAACGGATAAGCGTCCTTAACCGTAGCGTTATTAACTTCTCGGTAGTTAATATAAGCTCTACCCTTTAGATCGTCTTTCTTCTTAGCGATTAATATGTTCGAAGCGGTCAGTGACTCTAACTTCCGAATATGTCCTTTCTTAATTCCTTCCTTAACGTACTCCTCGAGTAGCTGAAGGTTCCTCCAATTGTGAGGTCGAAGCTTTTACTTCCTAAGGTTATGACCCTCTTTTAATTTAATCTCGTAATCCTATAGGCGATATTCAGGAAGGGCACGTATATCCTCTAGGTTCTCGAATAGATCCTTAAATACTTTATACTATATAGGTAACTCTAAATCGGCTCCTTTGCCGACCTATAGAGGACCCTTTCCTAGGTGTCTAGGCTCTTTGGAAGAAGTAGCGCAAACTTCGTTCCGGCCTTATAGTTATTTATACGAACCCTCGTAACTATAACGACTCAAGGTAATCTTTCTTGCCTTCTAATCAATATCTAGATTATGTTCTCTAATCTAAGGCATACTAAGAATTACTTCTTTACTTCCTATTTTAATAATATCGAACTATGTATCTAAATAGTGTCCGTCGATAGTAGTTTTTATTAGAATAGTACTTTAGTTAATTATCCCGTTCTAGTATCCTATTTCTGTCCCGTCTACTACCATTAACTAGTAGGGTACTGTCTTCCTAACAGGGACGTTTAGCTTCCTAGCTGTTTTCGGGGAGAGGAAGTTTCCTATAGCTCCCGAGTCTATTATTACTCGGAGTTCCTTCCCTCGTATGACCGTAGTTACTACCAACTGTTAGTCTCCGGAAGTAGCGTAGATTTCCTTATTCTAGCTAGCGTAGCGAACTAGGAATAGATGTCTATCTCGGCCCCTTGTTAGTAAAAACAAGACTCTTGTCTCGTCTACCTGTTCCACTATATATGTTCTATCTACGTATAGGTCTAACCGTAGTTTTAGGAGATCTCTTACGAAGTTTGGCTTAGGTTGGCCAACGAACTCCGGTTTACTTATCTATCTCTACTTACTTGTCTATAGAGTCATGTCGAATATACTCTAGGTATCTCCGACCTATGGCAGTAGCTCCAGGTATACCTCTTCTTAAGGCTCGTTATCTGAGTCATTCTCGTCGTAATACTCAGTAGCTTTAATGACTATTTGTCCCGACGGGATACTTTTGAAAGTTATCTAATAGTCGTTACAATCTGTCACCTTATAGGCGGTTAAGGTGACTGGCTCGCCGCCGTAAGTAGCATACGGGCTCCAGAAGTCTGACTTTAGCCCGTCTATGTAGACCTATCTATTACCTAATATAAAGGTTCTAATAAATGTCTAATTTTCTCCGACCTCGGGGTTCTGTTTTATAGAATCATATTCGTCCCCTGAGGTGCTGTCTAATGATTCTGACTCGTCGGACTCGTGCCGCTCATTCTCTTGTGACTGGAGGGGCAAAGAGTAGTCGTCGTCAGATTCCGTAGCGTAGTACTCGTTGAGTTCTGAGTTGTCCTCGAGCTAGGTGTAGATCCCTATTTCCTCGAGTTCGTCGCTAGTTAATATTCTTTTCTTAAGTATAGATATTTCTCTCCTAGCTATAGCATTAATTTGCTTTGTTCCTTTCTAGGGTTTCTTCGCGTCCTTTGCGCGGCACTTGTTTACTCGATAGCCGGATTTACTATAAGAGTAATATAAGTTCTGCTCGCGTCTTTGGTTACGTTCCTCCTAGGAAAGGCCTCCTTCTCGTAGGAAGGGTTTCTTTTTAGCGGCGTTTACTTTACGGCCTTTTCTGTAATAGGAATAATTCCACTGCTTATATCCCTTGGACTAATTCTCTTACTTCGGGGATAACTTCCTGAATTCCTAGAGACGGTTGTCTAACTAGATAATAGTCTTAATTATAGTTGTAATATTTAAGAAGGTTATGTTTTGTCTTACTATCTCTTTACAGAGATATGTCTTTAGTCCCCTTTAGAATAATTCTATAAGTATAGGGGCATCCTACCCTGATTTGTTCCTATATTATTAGAACTTGTTAGCGTAGTCGATAGCTAATCCGGTTTGTTATAAACCTAGAAGGTTACGTACCGCGGTATAGATAGCGTCGAAGTCTCCGAAGACTTGTTGAATCGCTTGTTTGAATCCTCCCCAAGACCTAAACATAGCCTTGGTTATAGTTATATTTCCTTTATTATTATCGAAGTAATCCTCGAGGTAAGGCTAGGCCTATTCTAGCGCTAGTCCCCTAAGGTAGGAGATAGCGAAGATTAAGTAAAAGCTATAGTCGTCCTCGAACTTCTCTTTATTAAAGTTAAAGTAGATGTCTATCTGAAGAAGGAATAAGTTAAGTTCTGTTCGCTTTCCGTTATATGTATTAGGCATCTTAACTTTAATGTTTTCAAGTGCCTCGACCTTGTATAGGTCAGGTACATCTAGTATACTATTGTTATCGTCGTCGTCGTCGACGTCTCTTGATCAAGGAGTGTTAATATTTGTCGTAGCAGTCCCTCCGCTAGTTTTAGGGAGGTTAACTCAGCTAGCCTGGGGGCTAGTGGCCGGTCCTGCTGCTAGCGGTGTAGTAGGAGCTATCGTAATAGTTTCGACTTAAAGCAGGTGCTCAAAGTATAACGAATACTTAAACTAGCTAACTAAACTTAGCTAGGTGTTCGCTAGTTAGTATACTAGGATAAGAAGAAGACTATCGGGTTATTTACTTAGAAGTGAACTCGTTACTTATATTAAAGATATTAAATAATATAATAAGATTAATAACTAAGTTAAGCGCGAAGCTACTATCTAATGGCAGACGTACCAGTCTTATATAGAACCTTTATACTCCAAATGTCGACAATGTCGACAGTCGACTTCTCGAAAGTCGACAATGTCGATAGTCGAGAAGTCGACCTGCATATGTCACGTGACAGCGACCAATGGAAATCCTTGGATCGCTTAGCTACCCTAAGCGATCCCTATTTGCTATAAGAAACCTGGATGTGCCTGTCGAGGGTTGTGCCTCTTATTATGACAAGTATCACGTGAACACGTGATTCGTGACAGGGGGATCGATTACCTAATTAGGAAATCATAAGGCTATACGCCTAGGGTAATTATATTAGGGATAAGTAGAACGGTATTTTAGGTTAAATAGCCTCCTAGGCGCTTATAAGGTTATTCGAAACCTTATAAGTAGTACCTAGGCTACCTAGCGTTTAATTAAGGCCTAACTAATTATATAAAATAGATAGAATATTTAGGGATAGAGATAGGAATTAAAGAGAAAAACCTACTAGCGAATAAATAATAATCCTACTAAATTATAGTATTATTAATAATAGAGTCGAAAGTATAAATAGCTTAGAATAAAGAGAGCGGGGGTTAATTAGTTACCCTCGCTACGTAAAACATATCATTTAACTATCTAGAATATTCTAGCTTCTAAAAAACGACCTTCCATGCACCTAAAAAGAATGGACCCGTAATCCGTATTAACAGCGCTCGGTAACTGGAATTCCATTCCATTCCATACCCCCCCTCTGGAATATTCCATTCCATACCCCCTATTCCACTAGAATTCCATGGAACCAAATCACATAACCCGGATAAAAGTCCTTCCGCTCCGTTGACTAATAAGAAACCTAGATTTGGCCCGTACGTATAAGGCCGCTCTACTAATAGATAGCTCACGTTGCCCTCTCCCCTGTATACGACTTATTACTTCTAAGAAGGGTGCAACTCTGTAATATAACTCGCTAAGCCAATTGAATTGTCTAATTCAGGTGGAGTAGAGGTACTGTACAAGTGGGGGGGAGGATGCTAAGTAAACAGTGCCTAATTGACATTCACTGATTGGTTAGCACGTGTTTTAGCACGTGTTTTGGAATTCCATTTTCCATGGAATTCCAGAGCCTTTTTGATGCAATGTTCCATTCCACCTAGAATTCCATGGAATAGGTTCCATTTGCCGAACGCTGCGTATCAACGGTCTATTTACTCCCAATACTATTGTTTGCATCCTTTTTTCAGTATCAATTTCAAGACACCGATTTAGTATTTTCATCGTTACAGTAAAGCTTGTTATTGCCCACTTTGAAACTTATCCTAAAGCTACAAAGCAAATTCTCCCTCCTTCTCCTTAACATTGACGTGATATCTTTCAGCAATTCTTCGCATTATTTCAACAATCCCATACCTACGCGCTCGCTTACAATATATACCCTGGATTTTCAGGAGGTAAATACTTTGTAGTAGCTCACTAACACCTTTCGTCCCTATTTTCTATTAAGGGCCTATTAAAGACAACCTCTTATTTTCATACTCGAATTTTGTACTCTACTTCCTTGTTACACTTTATATTGTAACGTTTACTATTTAATAATACTTTGAAGGTGCAGCTAAAGATTGACAGAAAAGTATATTTAAAAAGGAAACCAGTGAACAGTCCGCAAAAAGAATGTCCAAAAAACTACAGCCGCAACACCAAAATGCTAGTAGCAACTACACTCCTCCCTTTTCTACGCCAACATCCCAGGAATAAATTCAGATGGTAGCATAGGAGATCAGCAAGTACAAATACAGCTCCAACAACTCCCAAAATAGACAAGCTTAATCTATGCTTAAGCACCTACGCCACGCACATACACTCCTCCTCTTCAACATCTCTCCCACCTTTAAACTGTACCTCCCCACACTCCTCCCAATCTTCTTACCAGGTTGCGTAGAACCGCCCCGTCACAGCAATAGAATCCACACAGACATGACAATTAACATTCAATCGATCACCCGAGAACGGTCATGATTGGAATTTGCAGTAACGATTTGTCAATCTAATAATTTACGTAAGAAGTTCAGATATGGGTTTTGTCAGGTATTGAAGATTATTATAGTGTTCGTGATACGTATATAGAAAAAGCTATCAGGGATGAAGATTTCTTTTACGAGAGAACATGGAGGAGTCTATGTAACATACCACTCGTTCCCTGAAACTCTCTTCACTTAATTATAAAATTAACACACAACAGTATAGGGGGTGAAGTCTTGAATTCGTTAACCTATAATCTAAGCTCTAAATATATTTCTATTTTCCGATATAACCCCAGTACAACTTACTATTTAACTATTCAACTTTCCCTTAAGCTCTTACCAAAACGATATAAAAACCTCGTTCCTTCTTCGTTAAGTCCTATCCCTATAGAAAACAAAAAACAACAAACCGCCATAAAAAAAAAGGGGAAGAAGAATAACGGGCTTTACATACAAGTACTTCTTTCCCACTTCCACTTTTCATTACTAATAGCAAGAAATCATCTCTCTTTTCCGTTTTTAACTACGACTACACACTTCTCTCTCTTCTCTGGTTATCTAACAACACCTGGAACCCTGGAGGATAAGTGGATCTTTTTTGATTGTTTGCAATCTATGATGAATCGCGCTTAGAGGACGCGCGGTGAGATTTACTTTTAGTATATGACAGTACTAGTATACATAGGGATTATCTCGTGTGGGGTTTCATAAACCCAAGCTAATCTCATCATAATACCTTGGATTTGGGCAATTCTTTGAGTTTTGGTTGGAGATCTTGAACCGGGTGGTTTTTTTGATGGAGAAACATTTTGGAGGCAGACTTGGGCACGA
The DNA here is from genome assembly GCA_900536445.1 of Hymenoscyphus occultus. NCBI lineage: Eukaryota > Fungi > Ascomycota > Leotiomycetes > Helotiales > Helotiaceae > Hymenoscyphus > Hymenoscyphus occultus. The sequence continues at coordinate 15,535 of UNPT01000389.1, read as the reverse complement.
TATAAACGTTTCGATATCGGGGGGGTCCTCGATAATTATCGTATTGTAAATATATAGACGATACGATATCGGCTTTTTCACGATATCCGATATAATATCGATTATCGCTACACGTGACGTGGAAAAACAGTAAATCCGGCTCCGGACTAATTAGAACGCTTTATTCTTAAAACTCCTTAACTAATAACACTACTACTAATACTACTACTAATACTAAGTGCTACTACTTAGTTCTATACCGACTAGTTTGCTTCGGAGTATATAAAAAGTAACTTTTATTCGAAACTGCTATATCCTCTAATTAGTTAAAGAGTTATTACGTAATCACAAAACAACAAAACCCTACTACTATATAAGGACTACTTTTTATATACTCCGAAGTAAACTAGTAGTTGCTCTTAGAATAAGTATATTTTATTTAAACTTTTTTTTGTCTCTTTACTCCTTTAATAATCGTATTCCCACCCTAAATTAACCCTGAAACCCCCCTTAAAATAACCCTAAAATATACTAATTTTAGGTATAAAATATCGATATCGTCACTTTTCAGACGATAAATTATCGGCATCGTGGGAATATATATCGGCGATATATCGCGATATATATCGTGATAATCCGATTAATATCGTCATCGTGCCCAAGTCTGTTTGGAGGTAGAGGATCGACTGTCGGTGATCAGTGTGTAATGGTTGGAATTCATGGATGAATAGGGGCATGGAAGAGAATGGTGGTGGAAGCGGGATTAGGCGGAATCTTGTATGCTTGTTAGTGGTTAAGATGAACGAGGAGAGGGAGAGATGAGGAAGGTATGTTGGGCAACGGTAGGATACCATACGAAGTGAACTCCGTCGATATTATACTATCCGCCTGCAAATATTACTGGAAGTTCGTTTCTTCCTAGGAATAGAGAGGTTTCTACTTTCAACTTTGTCCTTGCCTTTCCGTGAGAGATAAAGAATAAGGAGGGGAAGCAATTTCTGTTATTATCTTAGCATATATAGTATCACGATTATGATTTGTTATACATGGTAGTTGTTACTACTATCGGGGACGGTAAGATTACTCACCGAGTAGCTAGATGGTAGTATACTATAGGTTTGAGTATAAAGAGGAAGAAATTAAGAGTGGGAATAGTTTGTGCTGAGTCATATAAATAATAAGGAATTTCACGAACTAGGTAGAAACTCTCCTCGTTCATCTAATAGATTCGGATATAAGCTCTATTCTCGACAGACCTTGTTGTTGCTAGTTGTATCATCTGAGGCAGTGTTGAGATAGATGGAGGATGGCTTTCTCATTATGACCATGAGACAAAGCAATGAACCATTTATTCATAGTATACGTTCTAGATTTCACGTCGGATCAGGAAATAGTCAGTCCTTGAACAATGGCGGAGGAAAACCCCAATATATTGTTCTGAATAGAAAAAGGAACATAGCACTAACTTGAACGATGTGGTATATGAAATCTTTCTGCGACGTTTCTTCCTACACTTCTTTACCGCAACAGAGAATGGATGTTGTGAGTGTCAACCAGGCCACAACTAGGAAGACAAAAGAGTGAGGTGATACATAGACGGGTTGATGAGGTCCACTGTTATTTTTGCACCAAGAGAACGAGGACCTCCAATCTCTCTTCATAGATGTAATCACTGAGATTCATACACTAGAAAGACCTTCGTAGAATTAGACGAAAGTGGTTCTTCTCTATTCTTACTGAGGATATATAACTGGGAGTTCCAAAATTGGTATAAAACATTGGAGTTCAAATGGTGTAATATAACTGTACTTGTCCTACTCTCAACCTGCAAGACCCCCGAGTCTTTCGACATGCCTACATACCCCTATAGTGATTTCAGGTGCCGAGAAGCACGCTATTCATGGGTGTAACAAAGTTTTTGTATTTGGTAGATATCGGGGCGGTTCGAGTCTGGATTGCGTGGAGGATCAAAGCGAGTGAGGGTGTAGGTGGTTGTGAATGGAGAGCTTGTGGCCAAGATTCAGGCCTGCTCGTAGCAGATTCTTCGATTGCAATATTCTGTATGGGTTTTCGAGGGTCCATAAAGGCCTCCTTATCTTTTATGCTGCGATAGTATTCAATGTATTTCTTCAAGTGCTAAAATCTGAGAAGGAAGCTGGTTATCCATCGTGGCGGTTCTCGTGGTAGATCGCAGTTATTGCTTACAGAGCCCACCCTTCTGACGATTTGCAGATGTTTTGCATATATTTATTGCATGGAGACGACTCGATCCTTCTTGCTGAGATGAAATGGGGTCCTTCTCTTCGTTCCCGAAGAACTTGAGGTCATCCCTATACTCCAATCCCTATAGATAGCCTTCTATGCCAGACATAGTGTTTGTTGATCGAGAAAGCGGAATGGATTTGAAATCGATTCATTCGAGCCAAGGGAGGAACGACGAGGCTTTCAGAGGATTTGGAGATATGCCGTGTATGTCGATTGCCACCGTCTCGTACGGAACATCTGAGAGAGTCGTGTTGTACTTTCTGTCCTCTATTAGCACAGTCAGCGGCTCAGACATCTAGAGAACTCGAGATAAGAGTAATCAGCGCAAACATGGTTTGGCATAGATAGGCTTCGACAAGAGCAATTCATCTGCTTGAAACCCCTATGTGAGGAAATATCGGCCATACAAAAGGAGGCAAAGGCAGGAAGAAAAAACTTGCTACAACGATATTCTTGTGGGCAAAGTTGCACAGATGGGTTTATATCCTCTCAGAGGGCCATTATGAGTCTCTGCAGTTGTCAAGGGTGTGACCAGCAATAATTTGGTAAACTAGCCAAAATGACCACACCCTAGCGCGGAATGGGCTTGTGTTTTCGAGTTGCATCGCCCACACCTGCAAGACGAGTCTGCGGCATGTTCCTCTTCGTACTAAAAGCGAACTGATTGGCTGTCGCTAATCTATGAATACGTATAATGGGAGCCTGGAAATGGCTCGACTCGACGAAGGCAGTTGTCCCATTCAGTGGATGTAAAGCACTATCTTCCTACGACAACACTTAGTTTCGCTGATAAGTACAAGTATTAGTAGATGATACAGAAGTTCGTTCTCCCAAGACCGCCATCATACATATAACGACAAGACACATATGTTGTGATGATCAACAGATGCGGGGAAGTGTACTTGTGGCTTGGTGAGTGCCTAACAGACTCCTGTAAACAAGCGAAAGCCCAGCAATGATCACACCCCCATCCCGAGTGCGATAGGAAGAATCACACTCACATCGGAGTTTCAGAAATAAATGTTGTATTATATTGGCATTTGATATAATTACTACTACGAGAAGGAGTGTATCACTGAGCGTTGCCAGCAGTCCTGATGATATTGATGTGCGAAAGTCGGAAGTAACAGCATGCGAGATAGCGCGCCTTGGAGCAAGTAAGTAGCCACGAGACACATTTCGATACAATCAATAGGAAGCAATGTTTGATGTAAGATCAATAGGAAGAATCCACGTAAGCATCGTATGCTCGCACATTATTTTCTAGTTTGAGATAGGAGCTCGTTACGACAAGCCTTCGTCTAGGTGCTTTAGGAAGGTACTTGCTTCAGAGGGTATTGCAAGGTGACTATCTGCTAAATGAACGAGGCTTTTGGCATTCATGAAATGCATCTTTCGATTCCTACCAGCCTCTATTTGCAATACTACCGAGAGGAGGCGCATGAAAATGCCACTTTTTCGGAGAATATCGATTAACTATCCAGGCGCTGATGAACCTCGAAATGAATGTATCTCGTACTGTGTGATTATTTCCAGGGATGTGATTGAGTTTTCTCTGTATCTTTTGCCATGATTCTCATGGAAGGAGTCCGTGTCTCCATTCGTCAATTCCTGTCGGATTCAAGTGAAGGATTGATTACAAACCCCGACCAGGGTTTCTATTGTTTGTCGTACGAGATGATAACCCAAAGTATACAGAGGAAAGTTCTCCATCCGAAAAGAAAGAAAAATAAGCGAATGGTTCATGATGCTCCGTGGTACGAAGAGAGCATTGTTAGCTTTCCTTTCTGGTTGTTGGGCCTCGGTGGGTGAGACTGGATGAAATGAGTAGATGGAATTAGTGGGCTCTAGGAGCACTAACGACCGCCACAGTGTAAATTTAGAAAGCCATCTACCGCAAGGTCCTTGGCATCCCGAAAACCTAACCAACATAATTATTTTGGCACAATTTTATATTTATTTGGGCGATGATCTTACATTCCAATTAATGAGTGGGTACAACTTTCGTAACAGAGCCTCACTGACGTTGATGTTTAAGTAAGATCTATGTCAGATCTAGCGTCAGATGTGGCATTGGGAACTGCAAGCCACCATTCCCAGCAATGCTTTCCCATAAGCCTTTACCCAACAACAACTAACATCTTCTTCCGCGGCAGCAACATTCTACCATTCAGGAGAAAGAACACGATTGTAGTTGCACCACGCGAGGACCATATTGATGAGGCTATACTATTGCAAAGATGTAAAAGTCGCTTGAGGCCTAAAATGGACGGTAGCACAAACAGATGATCCGGGTATTTCTGGTCAGCACCCAATCGGTACAATGTAGCTTGCCAACGGCCTCATTCGCTCGAACATCCATGGGAAATCATCCACCGGATTCAGAGTCCTATTCCATGAGCCGTTGGTCTCAAAAATAAATGAAGCCTGCTCGTGGCGGTGTTAGCGGGGGACAATTCACTGGCGTGGGAATACTCCGTAAAAGCATTACTAACCGAACGCGAGATGAATCGGAATCCATTGGTCAGAGATCTAGAATAATTTCTGTGGAGGTATTGGCAAAGAGAATTGGAAAACCCCAGGTCTTCAAAAATTCTTCACCGCCAACAGCAGAGGATCTATACTTTCCAGTTCTGGATTGGGTGCTCATTAATTGAGTATCAAAACAGAGAGAGCTTCTCGCACCAGCACTTCGCAACGGAACGACGCCCTTGTTGGATTTTTCATTTAATTTGCGAGGAAAGACAATAAGTATCAACCCTACATTCCCTCATATACATATAAGTCACCATGGCGCGCGCATGGACAGCCAAAACACTGCCCCTGTGCATCCTTCGTGTCTGCCGGCACTCCTCCGCCTCTCTTCGCAAGTCAGACTAGCCTCTTGCGGCCTCCCACAACCTCCGATACACCCTGTTCCATTCGCTTGCCCCTCCCTACCACCCCCTCAAGAGGATCCCAGTTCCATTTTATCTTTGTATCTGCTGTTCGTTGGAATGTTTCATCAAAACACACAGATTCACGCCATCTATATAGATGGACTTGGTGAAAACTGACCGCTTCAAAGCTCATCACATCATTAATATTCGATCTCCTCTTGAGTTCTGCTTGTCAAAATCGTTCTCTTGGTCCCTATCGTTCCGTCTCCATCGTTTTCTTCTCGATAGCACTGCAGAACCATCAATTACGTTTCATCATGGCGAACCTGGAGCCTCAGAAGTCATCACGATGGCCTTCTCCAGCAATACATGTCAATGTTGAATTTGGATTATCCTTCTCCCAAAACGATCCGCCGCACATAAGATCCATGAAATACACATCGAATACTATGAACGAGAGAATTCAACGCCATAGACGGGAAGAGTTTATGGGGAACGGACAAGAGAGTCTACTTTCGGTTGGGAATCGAGGACAACAGGAGATTGACCAACAGCAATTCCGACAAAATCAACAACACTTTCACCGCCATCAACAAATACAACATAATCGTCAACATTCTAGAACCTTGACTGTTTCTTCGAGGGGATCACGCGAGCGAGGAAGCTCTGCTCCCCCATTTCTGCCACCACTAAGCCCAGTCTCGTCCATGTCTACTGGAACTTATAGAAATAGCACAACTTGGAATGAGTTGTCCTTTCGAAATAGTAATCGGGTAGAGTCGAGAGACCGACCGCTTCCGCCAGAGCCATCTCGATTTAGACTTGGCGAAGACGAATTACCTTGGTCAACCCCAGCCTGGTATCGTTCTCCAGACGTGGAAAGTTTCAACTCGCCAATCGGTAGCGTAGACATAGGACTGCCATTATCACCAAGACGAGCAGAAGATCCTCGACGTATTAGAGAGTTGGAGGATTTGCACCAAGCCATGATGACAGTGGATAGTTTGGGGAACGATGAATGGGATGCCTGGACGTGGGGAGAAGGCGTGGGAGATATTCCAAGAGGTCCAAGAAGTTTGGGATGGGCAGTGAGTAGAACGGAAGAGGTACCAGATTTGGTTGCAGCTGAGCGACAAGCTGCTAGTCCACCAGTGCCCCCGCCACCTCCTCCCTATGTGGTTTCTCAGTGGGAGAGAAACACCTATGGGAGACGCGATACAAGACCAAGGAGCGCTTATGCCTGAGGAATGCTTTTGGGTCGGCGTTTTATTCACACAGAGGTTCTTTCTATCCCAGTCCTTTCAGGCAAATGATTTCAAGTTATTGGGACGCAATGGACATCAACAGGAAGGTTTGCAGAGGATAACAAAGGCCACGATGTGCGCTTCAGCCTCTCTCCACGAATCACGAATATTTCTTCAGTCGTCTTCTTCTCTCCAAGTGCAAGTTGCACTGCAAATTTCTCTAGGGGCCAGCCAAGGTTGAGACAGTCATACGATTTCTTTGTGGCAGCAGCATTGAACTTCGAAAACAATGAGCCCGGTCATGCAATTTGAAAAGCTATTTTATAGCAATTGACGCAATTTTCTTTACGAGAAAACTCTTCTATCAAATGCCTTTATCGCCATGTTTATTTCCTGATTCGAATGCTCGAACTATCACTTCTATTAAGTTTCTACCACATGGAGGCTCGTCCAATGATTCTTTCGTTACTCAAACAAGCTCGTATCACAGTCTCTCTTAAGCACCTTCCCTGCATAAGATCTCCCTTCTCCCCGCTTAATTTTATCTCTCCGTGCCGTCAAAGGATTCAAAACCCGGGCATCCTCGCTGCATTCGTGAAATTGGATAACTTGGTGAGGCAGATTTCACTTGCTCTCTTTCCTAAAGCAAGCCTTCCACCGCAACATTATCTGTGACCCCAGCATTCCAATCCCCATATCGCCAAGCAAAACGACCCAAATGAGAATATCGGCTTGAAACCAATTGTTTTCATGCTTTATTAGACGAATGGGGAGCTTGAAACGGTGATGGCATAGTGGGTGTTTCTGAGCTCGGTTGTGGCGTCTTTTGATGTGATGGCTTGGGTCCAATGGGAAGAAGGGATCGACGGAGTGGCGGGGGCTGTGATCTTTGCTGTTGGATTGAGGCTGTGCGACCTCAGTTGATTTGCAAAAGATGATCGGGTGACCCATTTATTTCTATTTCAATTCTACGATCATCGGTGTGATGGTCGATCGTGGAGGGAATAATTTAGAACTTGCCCCAACTTGCTGTCATACTGTATGCCCTCCAACAACTGTAATCACATGGTTTTGAATAGACAATCATGGTAGCCTTTTACCACTAACAATACTCTTGAGTCAGTTCGCATAAGATTTGGACATAATTTCTACAAAGTTTTGCAGCAATAATGATGATGGACTCTTGGTACCTAGGTCAGATAAAGTACTGTATCCCCTCAGCTGCGGCCAGCACCTCCCACAGCGCTAAGAATAGTAAGCGACCTAATAGAACATCAGCTTTAGTATAAGAATATACTCTGTTTAATAAAAAGTAAGGGAAACAACCCTTATTTATATAACTAGACATTACAATTGTTATATGTAAAGGTGCCTCAATATAGTACTATCTTTCTTTAGTTATCAAAAGTAATTAAGCCTAATATTACCCTTTCTATATCTATTCCCTCGGGCAAGGTGATTTAGTGGTATTCTTGTAGGTTCAAAACATATTATAGACCTTTGTAAGAGTAGGATATGTAGAGGGCAAGTCCCTAGTTCTATAGAATCTATTCGCGTATTTTTTAGTACAATTGAAGTGGAATAATATAGGTTTGTAGATGCTATGAAAGTTGGTGTTCCTACCTCTGTATTGGGAGGTCCTGGCCGCAGTTGAGGGGATAATACCTTATCGCTGAGGTCGGAATTGAGATTCAGTGGGTCTAGGTGAACTTTTCTGCCGTTACTGGATTTTATGGAGGGATCGATGTAGGTATTATAAAGCCTAAGATTAGGATTTTGTTGTAGTTTTAAATATTTTTGTCAATTTAGTCAGGCAATGGGCAGGTTACGGTTGTATTGGAAGTTGAAAAGGTTCAGATAAGTGAAAGGGAGTTGAGAGGGTCTGAGAGTTGATCTTCTACCTAAAAGAAAGGATATCAGTCCATTCCAACGATTGCTGAACATGGAAAGTTGAGACGGGGGTTTTTCCAGTGCCTGAATGCTGACTTATGAAGCCAAATCACATCGACTTTGAATAATATACCGGGAATCAGAACCAGTGTCATGGCACATTACCAATTTAGCTCCTCGCAAACACCATTTCCATGAACTTATTACATAGAAACTGATAGTAAGAGACGAGTAACGAATGTGTTGTTATGACGAATGTGAGACTGGGCTACCGCCTAGCCCATACAAATACAAGAACTGATCTTTCACATCTTCATCCATCCAAGTATATCCAGCGCCATCATTGCCTAAAAAATCCTCCGCTGTATCAAAGCTTCACCCAAGAACCCATGTTAGGCATTTAGTAAGGGCAGCAACCCTATTGTGAAAATTGTAGTTAGCACATAGAATCTACTCTAGTGAGCTTAATAATGAGCAAATTAATGAAATACACACCTGATCGTTGGCGACTACCTCGGTCTTGCAGCAAGCAAATCCATTAAAACTTCCACCCCAACAGCCCCCTTCAGGAATACAACGTTTCTGGAGGTATCCCGGCATCGCAACGGCTGCTGTAGCTGAGAGGAACAGAGCAAGAATAGTGGAAGATTTCATGTTTGCGTTCGTGTGTACTAAGATGAGGGGATTTTGATGGAGGCTAATAGAAGGTATCCAGGCTTGGAAGTGCTGAAAGATTTTGGGGTATGAGCGTTATAATATACACCTGTCAGACTGTGCCAGATGTTCGGCATTCGTCCTTACTACTGTCCGAGTACGAAAATAAGGTATAAATATACTTTAACTCGCAACTTTGTCTTTCATGCAGGCGAACGTTGATGCTACCGTAGGATACTTGCTATAAGGATATCCCGGGTTATATATCCTTAAATTTTCAGGTCCCGATTTTTATACTTAGGCTTAAGTCTTTTGAGGACCCAAATCTCTTCACACTAAAAATAGCCCCGCTTTTAATTCTTGGGGCTACTTGAATCCCGAGCGGTTGCTTCGATATAAGTAATCTTAATAAATCCAAGTATATTTAGGTATAAAAACTGGAACTATATACGAAATATTAGAAGACTATACGTCTATTACTTAACCTATTAAGTATTACTAGGTACTATACTATACACCCCTAACACCTAGATATATAAACTTGTCGTCGCCGATACAAAGGAACTCGCTATAAGGATATCCTTTCTTGTGTTCTAAGAGGATCCCTACCCGAGAATATCCTCGTACTATCAAGTTTTGCCTATAACAACAGACTTTCCTCACAAGGTTCGCAGCTACTGTGTGTACTTTATTACTTTGAAATCGATTTGACAGCCAAGAAAGTTGCAGGCCGATAGATTTCTTACTGGCTACGGAGCGAAAAGTGTCATGTGTACACTCTTCCTATAAATGAAGGTCAATCATGAATCCTACTACTTTGTGGACGTATAAGCACAGTAGATTCGCCATATAAAATTTAGTCCATAACGCTATCAGAAACATCCTCTACTAGACCTACTAGAGAAGGGAGGGAGAGTATTATCTAGTACTTTACAATATTGTCTAGGTTATTATTACAGAAGCTATACGTGTTCGCTATTTAGGATTAGAACAGGAAAATAGAATAAATTTCAGTGTGTCTGAACAAACTAGTTAATAACTCGAGTACTACTTGGAGGGGCCGAAAAGCTAAGCAAACATCCTTGTAACACAACTGCCATAGGCAGGGTATAACTCTACAACATGGCTTTCTAAACCAATTACGTTCTGCGATTCATATGGGACTATATTAATCTAACTTTTAAAGTGGATTTTCCGAGCTGTCCGGTCCCTTTACTTCGAAGTAAGTCGATTACTTGTCGAGTAAGTTAAGGGTCCATTTAGCTCGGCCTGAGTCGGAATAATTTTCTACGGTCTACCATACAAATTAAAGTTTTATACTTAATCCAACTTATACCTCGTACCGAATGTTAGTTCCATTTGGCTTACGCGTCGATTATAAAAATAAAACTAGTACCACTCCGAAAAAGCAATCTAGCCTAATACGGAATGAGTAGTACAAAAAGGAAAGACGAGAAAAACCCAAACTTAGTATAAGAGTCTCAGGGGCGAGGAATAAATCTCCATCGAGGCGAGAGGATTTAATTTAATTTAATTTAAATTTATTTAATGTCCGGCGAATGCAACTAGCCCCTATGAAGCTACGTTCTAAAACATCCCTAAGTAGGGCAAAGAACGCTAGGGGGGTACCCTAGAGGTCAAGGGGGGTAGAATGGGAGACTATTCTACAAAGATCAAGCTAAAGAGAGAACCCTCAGTTGGGCTAACCCTTGTACAGAAACAGGAAGTGTTAAAGAAGACATAAAGGAAATAAATCAGGGCTAACCCGGGGCCGCCCTCTAAGGGGCAGATTTCGGAGTAGAATTTAGATTTGTAGAAGAGCTCTCTAAAGAGCTTCTCTGCAAAGGGGCCGAAGAGGAGACAAGGGTCTCGCTTAGCCTTGTCTATGAGTTTAGGGGTTCTTCGCTTAACTCTTCGACAGTACAGAAGGTGAAACTGCGACTTCTCCTTTCCACAGGAGCATTCGCTGCCTTCGAGCAGGGTATCGAAGTGGCGGAACCGAATATGGTACGCTGTAAAGTCCCCGTGGCCTGTTCGGGCAGCGATAAGACGGCCGAGGACCTCTCTAGGGAGCCTAAGCGTACGAGGCTTCGGGGCCCACGTAGTAAGACTAAGGCGCTTGTATAGGGTAGGTATATTATTATGCTAGAGCTCCTGTGCAAGCCTTGTGCTCTCGTTCTTTATATCCCTCCTAAGCGAGGCTGAACAAAGAAGGAGGGCCGTTTCTGGATTAGTACGAGCAGCTGCCCCGGCTGCTTTGTCCGCAATCTCATTCCCAAGGATACCGATGTGGCTAGGGCACCAGCGAATAGCTACCTTCCTAGGGTAGGCCTGGGCCAGGGCAAAGACCTGGTCAAAGACTCCTTGAGAGGTACCGACCGAGCGGTGAGTGAGTTGTAAGGTCGCCTCGAGGTTGTCTAGGCAGATCTAACAGCGCTGCGCTTAGGGCTAGAAAGGAGTATTAATCGCTAGTTAAAGACCGAGAAGGGCAGCTCTAGCTTCCGTATCATAGATTTCAGGGGTCTTGCCAAAGGGAAAGGATTTAGTATTTAGAACTACCCCCCCTCTTGTAAGGCAGACTCCGCCACCAGTACTACCGTCGTCGAGCCTCGAGCCGTCGGAGTATATTACTAAGTCACTAGGCGAGACTGTGCTTAGGAAGTCTAGAAATCGTTCCTTGTACAAGTCCTTGTTCCCCTGTAGAAAAGGCCCTCCTACTTCGAGTAATCGGGCGTCTCTGTCGAACCCACGGGTCCATGGAGCGTCTTGAATCGGGTCTATAGCCTCTGAGGCCGGAAGGATCCTCTGGTTCCTATAGAAGAGCCTTGATTTAAGGCAAGGATTGTTTAGGCACCGTTTAAGCGGGTGATCGGGGTCAAGTCGACGAATCCTAGCCTCTAGAGCCTCGCTCCGGCTATTAAGTGCAATATCCGGAGCTAAGAGACCTAACTCTAGGAGGAGGGCTAACACAGGGGTAGTCTTATAGACAGGGAGGACTACTCTAGCGCACTTGTTTACGAGTAGAGTAAGAAGATCGAGGTGTTTACCGATTCTAGTCCTAACTGTCTTATTTCCGTTAAGCCGAGACTTGCCCGGGAACCAGGTCTCGCTACCGTAGTAGGCAATAGAGAGCCCGCAGGCTATAACCGCCTGCTTAAGTAGGTGGGGAGGGGAGCCGCGAACTATGTTCGTAGTACTCTTTAGCGCTTGAATAACTAGAGAGGCCTTAGAGGCCATCCTCTGGACGTGACCTAGAAAGGAGAGCCTACGGTCGAAGAAAACACTAAGCTATCGTAGCTCCTCTGTAGGGTAGATAGCCTTTGTACCAACTATTATAGGGGGAGGCTAACGAATCCCCCTTCCCTTCTACTTCCTCTTTTAAGAGAAGTAGATTAACTCGGACTTGTCGCTGTCAAAAGTTATACCCTTGTCTATACCATACTATAGGAGGCAAGAGACCTGATTAGCTAGAGTCTTAATATTTACGCTCTTACTAGTACTAATCGCTAGTAGAGCCACGTCGTCTGCGTATCCGAACCTTCGAAGGACAGGCATAGAGCCTAGGCTAGAGGAGAAGAGGGGCTATATATAGAGTATAAAGAGAATAGGAGAGATAGGTGATCCCTGAGGGAGCCCGCACTTAAGCGGAGTATTAGCTCCTACTTCCCTATTAAGCTTAATCCGAACAGATCTCTCGGAGAGAAAGGAGGTAACCCAAGAGACAAAGCAGGGATACTAGCCTTGTTCTCGTAGTCTCTTTATAAGCCGGCCCGGGAGTACCGCGTCGAAAGTACCCTTGATATCGAGTATTAGAAGGGAGGCTTCTAGTTTTGTACTAAGGGCTTCTTCTATCTTGTATATAAGACAAGTAGTTAGGTCGGTGGCGGCTCGTAAAGGGAGCGCGCTAAATTAGTTCGGGCCGAGGACTCTACTCTTGATCCCGATCTAGGAGGCTCGCTTAGCGAGGAGGCGTTCTAGCCCCTTTCCAAGGACCGAGAGTAGTAAGATAGGTCGGTAGGCTCGTAGTAAGGACTTGTCTTTCTTATTCGGCTTTAGAATAATCGCTACTATTATAGAGCGAAAGCATTTAGGGTAATATCTAGAGTTTATATAGCCTCTAAATAAGAGAAAGATAAGGTAAGAGATCCGAGACCACGCGACCTTGAAAAGCCCTGTTACAAGCTCGTCTTAGCTAGGGGCGGTAGAGGATTTCCCGAGAATTGAGTCCTTAACCTCTCGTAAGGTAATAGGGGCCCACGGGAGTACGTAAGTCAGGATAGTAGGGGTTAAGGTAGGTATGTCCCCGACCTCGGCCTTGTTTGTTAGTAGCTCTTAAACAAGGATCCTCTGCTTCTCCTTAGTTATATAGCTAATTTGGTCGGACGAATCCTTAAGAGGAGGGGACTTATAGGTCCCTATGCTCTAGTACTACTTGTAGATCTTAAAGACGTCTTTAGACTCTGTTGCTCTATTAATTAGGTTACGGAAATAGCTAGCCTTTACTTGTCTAATCCCTTTTCGGAGCTCCTTACGGAGTTCTAGAACTATAGCGAGTCTATACTATCCGCGAGCGGCGCGGATTTTCGAGGTAAGCTCCCGGCACTCTAGATTCCACCAGGGGTGCCCGAAGCCATGGCCAAGGCCTCGCTTAGCGCTACTCTTATAGGCCCCTTGTAGGGCCTGAGTAACATAAAGGGCTAGGGAGTCTAGGTCTTGAGTGTCTAGGGTCTCCGATAGCTCGTATAGCTAGTTATAGTCTAGACGAGATTCGAGGGCTGTAAGGAAAGCCTCCCGGTTAAGGGAGCTTAGTCGAAGCGGAGGGTCCTTAATAGCCTAGCCTCCAAGCCACGGTACTCGAGTAAGGAGGGAGCGGTGGTCAGAGCCACACTCAAACCGAATATCGGCTTCAGTAGAGGCCCCTCTTTGCAGAAGGCTACTCGAGTAGAAGGCGAGGTCTAGTGTATTCCCCTGGTTGTGTGTTTGAGTCCCTGGGGGGGTGAGGAGCTGTAGGCCTTTATCCTCTAGCCAAGGCATAAGAAGGGGGACCTGTGGGCTCTCGTTGCCCCTAAAGTTCGGTTGCCATAGCTCGCTATAAAGGTTAAAATCACCTGCTATAAGAAGGTTCCTTGTATTAATACTCCGGGACCGAAGAATAAGCGCGAGGGCCTCTTTAGCCCCCGCCGAGCCTAGAGGAGTGTTACAGATATTAAGGACCCTAAGCGGCGGCCCTTGTAAAGTAGTAATCTCTAAGTAAACAAGGTCTCGGCTAGGGGTCCTAGAGGGAGAGAGCTAGTTCACAAGTAACCCGGCTCCCTTTCGAACGAAGGTTAGCGTACGAGGGGTCCCGTTATTCTAGTCCTAGATCGGGGCTAAGTAGTCGTAGTTTGGGTAACGTCGAGTAATCTGTCTATAGAGATATAGTGTATAGATATAGGGTTCCTAAACAAGGATAATATCGGCTCGGTGTTAATAAGCTAATATTAGAGCCTGTTCTTGAATTTCGGAGGAGTAATAAACGTTAATTTGTATAACTAAAAGACTACGGCTACTGTTTTGCCCTTGTTGTCTACTTATTATAGGGTAGGAGAGGAGGGGTTTGTTGATTCAGTAGTAAGGTTTTGAGACGGAGCGGGAGCCTTAGCGGCTGCAGGGGTAGCTAGGATAGCCATGTCGGTGTCTACAAGCTAGCAAGGAGAGTCTTCTTCGCTACGTAGGCGTATCTCGTTATAGGCTTGGATAATAGCCCTCTTGTTCTCGTTAGAGGGAGGGGTAGGGGATCTCGGGCGTAGTTGACAATTTGGGAAGTCGGCTAGATAAGGGCCTTGGCAGTGTAAGCATTTAGCTTTACACTGTAGGTAGATATTACAGCGAGGGTGTAGGGCCTCAGGGTGCTCGTTGCTACCACAGATTCGGCAGCGTTCCTTTTTACCGTAGACTCTAGTATTGTACCAATCCTAGCATCTAGAGCACTGTGTACTCTTGTACTTTTTAGGGACAGGCTTATAGTAGACTCGTCGGCCTAGGAGGTAAGTCTCTCCTGAGGAGAGCTTACTAGCTTCGGATCTATTAAAAAAGACATTCCAAGCGGTAAATAGGTTTCCGTCTAGGCTAGAGTTCTAGGTTATAATAGCTCTAGTCGGAGTAACCCTAAGTGTCTCCCCGATCATAGTAGTAATATCCTCCTACGTAGTCGGACGTAGGGTGGTAGAAATCCCTCCTTGGTCGTCGATCGTTACTAACTCGATTACACAAGGGATACAGGTAAATCGAAAAGAGGCCCAGCTAGTCGATTGCTTAATTCTAGCGGCGCCGAAGAGGGTTTAGATATTAGCTTTCTTAGTAGTAAGTAGGGTCTGTAGGGCGCTAGTACTAGAAGCAGTAATAGCAAAACCAGAAGCAACAGGAAGGACACCGCGAACAAGGTCTTTACAACTAATACAGGGTTCCCGAAGGGCAGAGTAGACAGCGTAACTAGAGAGTTTCCGGCTAGGAGCGTCGGAAGAGAGACGGATAAAGAGACGAAGGTCCTCTTTCTTCTGAGGGCCTTTGTTTATAGTTTGGGGAGGGCAAGGGAGGCTAAGCGAGGGGCCGACTTAAGTGCTCTGAGCAGGGTTAGATAAGGCT
>UNPT01000202.1:0-86644 GCA_900536445.1 Hymenoscyphus occultus | reverse complement strand
ATGGAAATCCTTGGATCGCTTAGCTACCCTAGGCGATCCCTATTTGCTATAAGAAACCTGGATGTGTCTTGTCGAGGGTTGCGCCTCTTATTATGACAAGTATCACGTGGACACGTGATTCGTGACAAATAGGTGTCGAGTACGACTCGATCCTAGTTATTATAGAAAGGCTAACAAAATATATAATCCTAGTACTATACAAGGAGTTAAGTATAGCCGAGGAACTAGTATTTGTATTCCTTAAAGAAGTAGTCTCGAAACATGGACTACTAGAAGAGATTATCTCGGATAGAGACAAGCTCTTTACCTTATTGTTCTAGACAGTACTCACGGAGCGCTTAGGAGTAAAAAGAAAGCTATCGATAGTATTTCACCCTTAGACAAATAGAGGGAACGAACGTATGAATTAAGTAGTTAAGATATACCTTTATTATTATGTAAATTATTAATAGGACGATTAGGTTAAACTACTGCCGTTGGCAGAATTCGTATATAATAGCTCGACAACGGAAACAACACTTGTTACGCTATTCTACGCTAACTTTAGGTATGAATTAGAAGCGTATCGAGAACTATTGGCTACAATAACAGACAATTAACTTGCCCGTATCTAGGTCTCGAAGATTAAAGGTTTGTATATAGAACTCGCAAGTGAATTACAGTTCGTGGTAGAAAGAAACGCGTACTACTATAATAAACGACGTAGTTAGGAGCCAACGTTAAAAGAGGGGGATAAAGTCTACCTTATACGGAAAAACATTAATACAAGGAGACTAAGCAATAAACTAGACTATAAGAAACTCGGACTATTCAAAATTAAGAAGGTCAGAGGACTATTAAATTATAAATTGGCACTACTAGAGACAATGAACATCCACCTAGTATTCTACATATCCTTACTCGAACTAGCACCACCGGGAGTACTACTAGCCCTATATACAGAGATTTAACCGGTTAACCGAAACGCCGAATATAAGGTCGAGAAGATTCTTGACTATAGGGTTATTAGAGGACAGATTAAGTATTTAATTAAATAGTTAGATTACCTATACTCGGAGAACACTTAGGAACCTAAAAAGAATATTACCTAGTACTCGGAGGAACTTTAGGAGTTCTACCGCCGAAACCTAGGGTTGCCTATATCTTAGGATTGCCTAAGAGACTCTCTAGGAAGGCGGGGTCGAGACTTAGTTCGGGAAAAGGGTCGGATGTAGTAGGAGTTAGAAGGTCGGCTAGTCGCGCGATCTCCCTCTTCCGCTCTTCCTCCTTCTCGGCTTCCTCCTTCTCCTTTTCTTGTTCGCGATCTAATTTATTAAGGGATAAGAGACTACGTCTGAGCATTTCCTGCTTACGATTATTAAGCGTACGCTATAGCTTACGAAGACGGAGGATTTTGGCTATGGCCTCCTCCTCTTCATCGCGAAGGCGCCGGCGTTGTTTGTCTAGAGACTCCTAGTCAAAAGACGAGGGAGCTCTGTTTCTTTCCTTAACATCGCAAGTTTTCCCTTGAAGGGTATAAGCAGAGCACTTGTCCCCCCTAGGAAGGGCTATATATCTTCGACCCTCCCTACCATGTCGAGAACTGGTTGTATATCGAGTATAGGGAACTATTTCGTCTCCGGAACGTTCGATTCGGAAAGTAGTGTTAATTCGGTATTTCTTAAGCTTAGCTTTAGAAGACGGGAGTGATATAATAAAAAGAAGGGAAGGCTAATAGCCTTCTAACAATATTTCTTTGGTTGTACTTAAGCTTGGGGACCAAGCTAAGCTAGAAAGGGGATAGTGTCACGAATTACGTGCTCACGTAATACTTGTCATAATAGGAGGCGTAACCCTCGACAGGCATATCCAGGTTTCTTATAGCAAATAGGGATCGCTTGGGATAGCTAAGCGATCTAAGGATTTCTATTAGTTATGGTTACGTGATATATGTACATCGACTACATCGACAGGCGATGTAGGATATGTACATCGACTATATCGACAGGCGATGTAGGATATGTACGAAGACGAAGGTTCTATATAAGACCGGCACGTCTGCCATTAGATAGGAGCTTCGTGCTTAACTTAGTTATCAATCTTATTATATTGTTTGACATCTTTGATATAAGTAACGAGTTCACTTCTAAGTGAACAACCCGATAGTCTTCGTCTTATCCTAGTATACTAACCAGCGAACACCTAGCCAAGTTTAGTAAGCCAGTTTGAGTATTCGTTACACTAGGCTTCTACCTATAGTAGTACTTAGCTCTCTAGTTATCTAAATATAACTCTTCTAGCCCCTAGTCTTCTATTATATTCCGAATAATATTAAATAGGTTATAGTATTAGTTAAATAATAATTTAAGAACTACTCTTATATATATTACTTCTTAAGTAGAATTGTAATAGACGTGCTTCTAGTGTCACGAATCACGTGTTCACGTGATTCTTGTTATAATAAGAGGCGCAACCCTCGACAGGCACATCTAGGTTTCTTATAGCAAATAGGGATCGCTCAGAGTAGCTAAGCGATCCAAGGATTTTCATTGGTTATTGTCACGTGACCAACTGTCGCTAGACAGGGCGACTGGTCTAGCAGTCTAGTAGCGACTACAAGACCGGGCTAGCAGGCTAGTATATGGAGGACGAAGGTTCTATATAAGACTAGCACGTCTGTTATTAGATAGGAGCTTCGTGCTTAACTTAATTATTAATCTTATTATATTGTTTAATATCTTTAATATAAGTAACGAGTTTACTTCCAAGTAAACAACCCGATAGTCTTCTTCTTATTATAGTATACTAACCAGCGAACACCCAGCCAAGTTTAGTTAGCCAGTTTAAGTATTCGTTATACTTTAAGCACCTGCTTTAAGTCGAAACTATTACGATAGCTCTTACTACCCCAGCAGCAGGATCGGCCACCAGCCCCTAGGCTGGCTGAGTCAACCTCCCCGAAACCAGCGGAGGGACTACTATAACAAACATTAATACTCCTCGATTAAGAGACGTCGACGACGACGACGACGACAATAGTATACCAGATGTACCTAACCTATATAAGGTCGAGGCACTTGAAAACATTAAAGTTAAGATACCTAACACGTATAACGGGAAGCGAACGGAACTTGACTTGTTCCTTCTTTAGATAGACATCTACTTTAACTTTAATAAAGAAAAGTTCGAGGACGACCACAGCTTCCGCTTAATCTTCGCTGTCTCCTACCTTAGGGGACCAGCGCTAGAATAGGCCTAGCCTTACCTCGAGGATTACTTCGATAACAATAGAGGAAACATGACTATAACCAAGGCTATGTTTAGGTCTTAGGGAGGATTCAAATAGGCGATTCGACGAGTCTTCGGAGACTTCGACGCTGTCCGTACTACGGTACGTAACCTTCTAGGTTTACAACAAACCGGATTAGCTATCGACTACGCTAACGAGTTCTAGCGATATAGGAACAAATCAGGGTAGGACGCCCCTGTACTTATGGAATTATTCCAAAGGGGACTTAAGACGTATCTCCGTGAGGAGATAGTAAGACAAAATATAACCTTCTTAAATATTACGACTATAATTAAGACTATTATCTAGTTAGATAACCGTCTCTAGGAATTTAGGAAGTCATCCCTAAAGTAGGAGAACTAGTCCAAGGGACACAAGCGGTGGAATCGTTCCTATTACGGAAAGGGCCGTGAAGTAAACGCTACCGAAAAGAAACCCTTCCCGCGGGAAGGAGGTCTTTCCTAGGAAGAACGTAACCGAAGACGCGAGTAGAACTTATATTACTCTTGTAGCAAATCCGGCCATCGAGCAAACAAGTACCGCGCGAAGGACGCGAAGGAACCCTGGAAAGGAACGAAGCAAATCAATGCTATAGCTAGAAGGGAAATAGCTATACTTAAAAAACGAATGTTAACTAGCGACGAACTCAAGGAAATGGGGATCTACACCTAGCTCGAGAACGACTCAGGACTCGACGAGTACTACGCTACGAGATCCGACGACGAGTACTCTTTGCCTCTCTAGTCAAAGGAGAATGAGCGGCATGAGTCCGACGAGTTAGGATCATCAGAGTCATTAGATAGTACCTCAGGGGACGAATATGATCCGTTAAAACAGAACCCCGAGGTCGGAGAAAATTGGACATTTATTAGAACCTTTATATTAGGTAACAGATGGGTCTACATGGACAGGCTAAAGTCAGACTTCTGGAGCCCGCATGCTACTTATGGCGGCGAGCTAGTTACCTTAACCGCCTATGAGGTGACAGATTGTAACGACTATTAGATAACTTTCAAAAGTATCCCGTTAGGACAAATGGTCATTAAAGCTACTGAGCGTTACGACGAGAATAACTTAGATAACAAACCTTAAGAAGAGGTATATCTAGAACTACTACTACAGGTCGGAGACACCTGGAGGGTATACGACATAACTCTATAAACTAGCGAATGGAGATAGGTAAGCAAACTAGAGTTCGTTAGTTAACCTAAGCTAAACTTCGTAGGAGACCTCCCGAAAGTATAGTTGGACCTATACGTAGATAGAACGTGTATAGTAGAACGGGTAGACGAGATAGGAGTCTTGTTCTTACCTACGAGAGGTAGAGACAGACGTCTATTCCTAGTTCGCTACGCTAGCTAGGATAAGGAAATCTACGCTACTTCCGGAGACTAACAGTTAGTAGTAACTACGGTCATACGAGGGAAGGAACTCCGAGTAATAATAGACTCGGGAGCTATAGGAAACTTCCTTTCCCCGAACTTAGCTAGGAAGCTAAACGTCCCTGTTAGGAAGACAGTACCCTACTAGTTAATAGTAGTAGACGGGACGGAAATAGGATACTAGAACGGAATAATTAACTAGAGTACTATTCTAACGAAAACTACTATCGACGGACACTATTTAGACATATAATTCGATATCGTTAAAATGGGAAGTAAGGAAGCGATTCTTAGTATACCTTAGATTAGAGAATATAATCTAGATATCGATTAGAAGGTAAGAAAGATTACCTTTAGTCGTTATAGTTACGAGGGTTCGCACGAATGACTACAAGGCCGGAACGAAGTTTACGCTACTTCTTCTAGAGAGCCCGGACACCTAGGAAAGGGTCCTCTACAGGTCGGCGAAGGAGCCGATTTAGAGTTACCTATATAGTATAGAGAATTTAAGGATCTGTTCAAGAACCCGGAGGATATGCGTACCCTTCCCGAACATTACCTATAGGATCACGAGATTAAACTAAAAGAGGGTTATAACCTTAGGAAGTAAAAGCTTCGACCTTATAATTAGAGGAACCTTTAGCTACTCGAGGAGTACGTTAAGGAGGGAATTAAGAAAGGATATATTCGGAAGTCAGAGTTACCGACCGCTTCGAACATATTAATCGCTAAGAAAAAGGACGATCTAAAAGGTAGAGCTTATATTAACTACCGAGAAGTCAACAATACTACGGTTAAGGACGCTTATCTGTTACTAACCGGCTAATACTTGCGGGACAAGTTAGGCCGAGCCAAGATATTTACTAAGCTCGACTAACGAAATGCTTTTAGCTTAATTAGGATTAAGCCGGGAGATAAATAGAAGACGGCATTTGTCTTGCCATCAGGACTCTACGAGTACAATGTGATGCCATTCGGACTTACGAACGTACCAGCTACTTGTCAGAGACAAAACAATAGTATTCTAGAAGACCTTCTAGGAGTAACTGTTATCTATTACCTAGATAACATTCTAGTGTATTTAGAACGAAAGGAAGACCATCAGGGACACGTTAGAGAGGTCTTGCGGAGACTCGCTGTCGTAGACTCCCGCCTTAAGTTATCGAAGTGCGAGTTCGGAATAACTCGTACTATCTTCCTTGGATATATAATTAGCCCTGGTTAAATGGAAGTTAACCCGGACAAAATTAAGGTAATCGTGGAATAGAAATCACCCGAGAACGTCAAGGACGTCTAATTATTCCAGGGATTCGCTAACTTTTGTCGACAGTTTATAGCGGACTATGCCGGATTGTCTAAACCCCTAACGGACTTAACCAGGAAAGATAAGACATTCTCCTAGGACAAGACGACGGAATAGGCATTTTAGGAAATTAAGAAGCGATTCGCTAAGGAGCTAATCCTTAGGAATCACGACGTCGATAAACTAAGCACTATTAAGACAGATGCTTCGGACACTACTATTGGAGCTGTACACTTATAGCCTAATGAGAACGGGAAGCTAATGCCTATCGTATACTTCTCGAAAACATTGGATTTAGCTTAGTAGAACTATAGTATCTTTGAGAAAGAACTCCTCGCTATAGTCCTAGCTTTAGAGCATTAGAAGATTTACCTTCAGGGTACAAAGCACTAGGTAACTGTCCTCACTGACCATGAGAATCTAAAGACATTTACGATAACTAAGGAGCTCAGCAATAGGAGACTCGCTAGGTGGTCGTAAATCCTAGCTAGATTTAATATTGTAATTCGTTATGTTAGCGGAACTTCGAACGTACGAGTAGATGCGCTTAGCTGGAAACCAGGCTACGAAGGAGACAAGGAGTACAAAAAGATGGCGATCTTGAAGACTCTTAAGAACGGAGACCTTGCCCCAACGATTCATGAAATCGCTACTATAACTAGGGAGAGCCCTTAGGACAATAAAATCAGAGTAGCGTAGTTACGAGACAAGATTAAAAAAACAAAGAACGGCAAGATCTAGGTCCCGGACTCATATGTAAAAGAATTCGTTACGGAATATCATACGGCACCGGCTTATAGATATTAAGGAGTTCGCCGAACTCTCTAACGGATTAGACGGAACTACTATATTAAGAAGGTAGTAGCCGTAGTTAAGGAAGTGATAGCGGAGTGTGATACCTGTATTAGGAGCAAGGCTCCCCGCCATGCCCCCTACGGATAGATAGGCACTACTCCGATACTACCAACCCCTTGGAAGTCGATCTCTTAGGATTTTATAGTGAAATTACCGAAATCTAAGGATCCGATGACAGGCGTCGAGTACGACTCGATCCTAGTTATTATAGAAAGGCTAACGAAATACATAATCCTAGTACTATACAAGGAGTTAAGTACAGCCGAGGAACTAGTATTTGTATTCCTTAGGGAAGTAGTCTCGAAACATAGACTACTAGAAGAGATTATCTCAGACAGAGACAAGCTCTTTACCTCATTGTTCTAGATAGTACTTACGGAGCGCTTAGGAGTAAAAAGAAAGCTATCGATAGCATTTCACCCCTAGACAAATGGAGGGAACGAACGTATAAATCAGGTGGTTAAAACATACCTTCGTTACTATGTGAATTACTAATAGGACGATTAGGTTAAACTACTACTACTAGCAGAATTCGTATATAATAGCTTAATAACGGAAATAATACTTGTTATGCTATTCTACGCTAACTTTAGGTATAAATTAGAAGCGTATCGAGAACTATTGGCTACGATAATAGATAACTAACTTGCTTGTATCTAGGTCTCGAAAATCAAAGGTTTGTATATAGAACTCGTAAGTGAATTGTAGTTCGTGGTAGAAAGAAACGCGCACTACTACAATAAACGACGTAGTCAGGAGCTAACGTTAAAAGAGGGGGATAAAGTCTACCTTGTACAGAAAAACATTAATATAAGGAGACTGAGTAATAAACTAGACCATAAGAAACTCGGACTATTTAAAATCAAGAAAGTTAGAGGACTATTAAATTATGAATTAGCACTACCAGAGACAATGAACATCTACCTAGTATTCTACATATCCCTGCTCGAACTAGCACTACCGGGAGCACTACTAGCCCCACACACAGAAATTCAACCAGTTAACCTAAACGTCGAATATGAGGTCGAGAAGATTCTTGACTGTAGGGTTGTTAGAGGACAGATCAAGTACTTAATCAAATGGTTAGATTACCCACATTCGGAAAACACCTAGGAACCTAGAAAAAATATTACTTAGTACTCGGAGGAACTTCAGGAGTTCTACCGCCGAAACCCAGGGTTGCCTATATTTCGGGATCATCTGAGAAGGTTACAAGGAAGGCTAGGTCGAGACCTAGGTCAGGAAAAGAATCAGGAACGTTAGGGTTAGGAAGAGCCGCTTGTCGGGCGGCCTCCTCCTCCCTCTTCGTTTTCTCCTCTTCTTCTTTCTCTTCCCTCTCCCGTTCCTTAGTAGTATTAAGTTCGTCGAGGGTTTTTAGGCTACGACGGACCATATCGATTCCCCGCTCGCGAAGTTCCTGTTAACGCTGTTCCAGCTCGCGGATACGAGCTAAACTAGCTATAGCTACTTCAAAAGCCATATCTCTTTTAAATTTTAGTCGCTCTTCTTCGAGACGGATATTCTGAAGATTATCGTTAGCCGACTGAAGGGCGTCGCATCGAACACCCCGACGAACGCACTCCCCGCACTTTTGCAACTTGTCATTTAAAACAAAGCACTTTCGGTTATAACGACGATAGTTAGAGCAAGGCATGATTTTGGAGCCGTAGGATTGTATAGTTTCGAAGAGTAGTATTCGTTGCTTATACTTCTGGGTCTTGGAGGACATAATGAAGAGAACAGAAGGTCGCTAACAGCCTTCCGACGATATTTCTCTGGTCATACTTAAGCTTTGGGACAAAGCTAGGCTAAAAAGGGGATAGTGTCACGAATCACGTGTTCACGTGATTCTTGTCATAATAAGAGGCGCAACCCTCGACAGGCACATCCAGGTTTCTTATAGCAAATAGGGATCGCTCAGAGTAGCTAAGCGATCCAAGGATTTTCATTGGTTATTGTCACGTGACCAACTGTCGCTAGACAGGGCGACTGGTCTAGCAGTCTAGCAGCGACTGCAAGACCGGGCTAGCAGGCTAGCACATGGAGGACGAAGGTTCTATATAAGACTGGCACGTCTGCCATTAGATAGGAGCTTCGTGCTCAACTTAGTTATCAATCTTATCATATTGTTTGACATCTTTGATACAAGTAACGAGTTCACTTCCAAGTGAACAACCCGATAGTCTTCTTCTTATCATAGCATACCAACCAGCGAACACCCAGCCAAGTTTAGTTAGCCAGTTTGAGTATTCGTTACATCTAGACAGTCGGAACAAACAACACTCTATTCTTAGGACAAAAGACCAGGAGAGAAGGAGAGCTCGAGAGAGCTGGGAACTAAATACAGGTCGTGCGCGCTAGCTCCTTGCTAAGCGAACATGTGACACCCAGCCCTCGTGACCATAACCGTCACAAGTGTCACGGAGTTGGAGGAACTAGGGTCAGATCACGTGTAGCACGGCACGTGCGTGCCGCTGGCATTATGTATATAAGCTCCTGTTCCTCTGGAACTCTCTTCTCTCCTTACTTAGTTGTTCGCTCTTTATAGCAGTGTTCGGTTTGACTCAGTATTCATTACAGCAAGCAGTGGTTCACTCCACACGTTCACAACAAGAATATATTAGTAGATTCTATATAAGACCCTTAGGCGAGAGTCTCGAGACCGTCTAAAAAACTCCGCTTTCTCCTCTAAGCCACCCTAGAATAATCTAAGATATAATTTAAGAATAAATGCAAATACTACAAGTATTATTTCGAGTTATTCCCTTGATATCACGTGATAAGAGTCACCGTCGTCCCCGTACCGCCTCGTATCTTTAAGAAGGAAAAGACGTAAGATTCCATTAAATCCAACCCTCCTAAAAACATTCACTACTCCTCCCCTCCCCTCTCCATTATAGCAACAACCCAGTGTCCCACGTGGCTAACCTCCTACCCCTCAAATTCACCCCACCAAAGACGTAACTCCATTCCGCGATTACCCCGCCATACATCTAATGCACCCCAGCCGATTGGCCAATCTCACCAGACCACACGGCTACACACGGCTTAAGAAAGCCGCGGCCACGACAAAGATACAGGTGCATAAGCATTCACGCACGCTTTGGGTTGCCAATAGAACTTTATGGGTTGGAATGCGCTTGAAACAGGGAGGTGGATGGAAGTGTAGGTTGTCGTCGGGTAAGCTGGATGGGGAAGTTCACTTGTGACTTGTGACTTGAGGGTTCGAGTGGCTTGGTTTGGTTTGTTAGTGTGGGATGGGCTGGCTTATCTTGACTAGAGTAAGTAGTACTACACTTCCACCCGGTGTACTAGTTTCGTACTGTACCTACACCAGTACCTTCTTTTTTACACAACACTAACCGTGAAGAATCGAAGAAATCCTAGATTCGGGAACGGACTCTGGAAGGTATTTCACGATGTTACATCCTAATATACAGAGTAGCTCGTTAGCGAGCATGTTCTTCTCCATCATTGTCTTGAGCATGGGAGTGTCATTCATTTCTGTGAGTATATCCTCTATCCCTTTGCAAACAATACGATATAGCAGCACCAAGTACTGATATACATCACAGCTCCTCATCCTATCCGTATACAGAGTTTACTTCCACCCGCTCGCAAAATACCCAGGTCCCTTCTGGGCGAAACTGACGGATTGGTATTCCGTCTACCACGCCTACCACGGAGACAGACATCTAGAATTCCATCGCTGCCATGAGAAATACGGTATCTACATCCTTCCCAAACCTCTTCTCCTCCTCTCCCACCTCCTTCGCTATATTTCCCAAAAGCATAACACAACCTAACCTCTCCATCAACATAGGACCCGTCTTCCGCTACGGCCCCAGCTCCCTCTCCTTCAACACCAACACCTCCCTAAAAACAATCTACACCCACCGGGCGCCGGTCCAGAAATCGCAATTCTACACCGTCTTCCCCCCCACGAAAGATACCTTCAACACGCACTCGTCGATTTCCAAGACGCAGCATGCGCGCAAGCGACGGGTGCTTTCGCATGCGTTTTCCGAGGCCGCGATTAAGGATATGGAGAAGTATATTTTGCAGAATGTGCGGGTGTTTGTGCGACGGCTTGGAGAGAAGGCTGAGGTGATTGGAAGGGAAGGGGAGAAAGATGGGGGATGGAGTAAAGTGCAGAATATGGCGGATTGGAGTAATTACCTTACGTTTGATGTGATGGGTGATTTGTGTTTTGGACAGGCGTTTGAGATGTTGGAACGGGAGGAGAATAGACATGTTATTGATCTGATTGGGAACGCAGCACATATGCATCTCATCGTAAGTCCCCCTTCCCTCACCTCTCCCCTCCTCTATATCACTAACTGACCAAAACACAGCTTGGCACAAACCCCATCATCAAAACCCTAGGTCTCAACAAGCTCCTCTTCAGCCACATCTACAATCTCCGCATGCAATACATGTCCTACAGCCGCTCCCTCGCCGCCACCCGTCAAAAGTTGGGCTTAGAAACCGACCGCAAAGATTTCTTCTACTACCTCCTCAACGCCGTCGACCCAGAGACAGGGAAAGGCTTCACAACCCCAGAGTTATGGGGGGAATCGAACCTCCTAATCATCGCCGGAAGCGACACGACATCCACAGCCTTAGCAGCATCCTTCTTCTACCTCACCCACAACCCCCACGTCCTCCACAAGCTCGAGGACGAAATCCGCGATAAATTCGCGGACGTGGAAGATATCGTCACCGGCAAGGAATTAGGTGAGTGCACATACCTCCGCGCCGTTCTCGAAGAAAGTATGCGTCTCTCCCCCCCCGTCGGTGGTATCCTCCCCCGCGAAATCCTCACCCCCGGCCTCACAATCGACAACTGCCCCATACCCCCCGGCACCGTCGTAGGAACCCCACACTACGCACTCCACCACAACACTCTCTACTTCCCCCGCCCCTACGAATTCCTCCCGGAGCGGTGGATCGAAGAAGAAGCCGGTGTTGAGGCCGTAGCATTGGCAAAGAGCGCATATACACCTTTCTCTATTGGTCCGAGGGGGTGTATTGGGAAGAGTCTTGCGTATGCGGAGCTTGGTGTTGCGCTTGCGAGGACGGTGTGGGTTTATGATGTTAAGCTTGCGGAGGGGAGTTGTGTGGGGGAGGGGAGGAGGGGAGGGGGATGGGGCAGGGAGAGGAGGGGGGAGTATCAGACTAGGGATAGTTTTACGAGTCTTAAGGATGGGCCGGAGGTGGTTTTTAGGGTTAGACGAGGGGTTTGAGAGGAGTGTAGTGGGTAGGTGGGTAGATGGGGATAAGATGAAGGATGAGTTATGTCTAGATTTCTGCCTGCCTTTTTTGTGGTTAGTGGTTTTGTGGCGTGCATTAGACGGATTTCGCACCTTTTGTGGGGACGTTTTCGACCCTGTAAAAAAGAGTGATTTATCTAGGATATTTCTATACAAATACTTCGTCTTGGCGTCGAGCCCTAGCTTAGTACTATTTATAGTAGGTTAGGACGGGTAGAAGTAGGTCGCTAAGTAGGTAAGTATTTACTTCTCGTCTTAAAGATTTAGTATAAGCGTCTCTTTTTTGGCTCCTCTTGCGTAAGAGAAGGCGTACGTTTAAGGTACCAAAAAGCCTTAATTTAAGGCCTCCATTTATTAATAAAAGCGGGGGTACAAGGGGGGCATAGGGGGCTAAACGAGGGGGGCCCTAAGCCTATTACTTAGTAAATCTAGTAGAGCAACGCCCTGCTAAGAGTCTCAAAAAACACTTAAAAAAGCCTACTTTTCCGACAGGATCTCGGTCCAAAAGTAGGTGCGAAATTCGTCTATTGCATATGCATTTACGGACCGGGATCCTAAGGAGATTTAGACAGATTACTACTGTATGTAGAATCTGACTTGCCTTATTTTATACAGTACATACCCCTTGAAGAATATAATTTATCTCGCGAAGTTTCTTCTATAAGTAGAATTTAAGTATTTATTTATTTATTTAGCGCATGTTTGGCTACGCAAATCTCTCTATATAAATCAGGTGTAAAAGTCTAAATTTTAAATAGGCTGGAGGACCCTAAGGGCTCATACAAAAGTTTCCTGATTTGTATGTAAATTAGACTATTCTAACGAAACAAATACACTACTGTTTAGCTAGTACAAAAGTCTTTTCTATTTCGTTATATATTCGTTGATTTTTATATATAGGACTAAAAGATTTATATGGAGATTTATACAAAAGTAAAAGAAGTATAAGGTAGAGGCTTTAATTCTTTTACATCTTTATTTTAGTAGTATAAATCTAAAAACTTTTATATTTAAATTTACGATAGATTTATAACTAATTTAGTAAAAAACTTATACAGCTATCTAAATAACTATACATATTTGAATATATATGTATATCTTATATAAAAACATATATATATAAATCTTTTTATATAGTATAAATCTCTAAATTACGCGAGCCAAATATGCCCTTAGTAAGAATTCCTACTATACCTAGCATCTAGTACTTTGTCTTATTTAAGTTAGTATATATTTAATTATATATAAACTATAGTAGTAGTAATAAATCTATACTTAATTAAGGAATCCTAGGGTTTTTCCTTTCTCTTACTCGAAGCATTTTTTATTTTATCTTTCTATTACTATTTTTATTCGATTAAAACCACCGACGAGACGAGCCTAAGCGAAGCGCGTTTTCTTTTCAAAAGACCTGGGTATCCCCTGCTCCACCTTCCCACAAATATCTTACAAAACACAACGCTCATTCCATCCATTAAACAATCCCATCCACTTTAACTCAAAAGAATCCAAAGACAGTAGCGGCACCCAGTAACAGCGGTATCCACCCCATCCACCCCACACCCTCCCCTTTCCAACCCAACGGCGCAGAAGCAGTATTATTAATAAGAATCACCGGCGTCCCAGTCTTTACAACCTGCTCATCGATCCCACAAACGACTTTACACCCTTTCCTCCCTTTCCTCTTGACCAAAGGTCCAGCGTGGTTCATCTCATCCGCCTCGTTTCTTCTTCGGATCCCCTCTGCTGGTCCACTCGTGTTATACACCACCTCCATCCACTGGATCTGTAAATACGCTTCTTCAAACAAACTCATATTCCCCGTCCAGGACCCGCCATCGGACCACATGTTAATCATGAGTCCCGCTGGATCAACAGGTGCTTGGAACTTGATGCTTGCCACGGACTGTCCATTCACGTACCACTCCGATAACTTGGGGATCCAATCTAAACGATAAACATTCCACTGGCTCCAATCCCTGTTCTCCGGGTTCGTGCCATTGATCGTGCCTTTCGTGATGGTGTTTCCCTTCTTGTCGACGGATGGTTGGTTCGTGTATTGGACTTTATTTCTAGGTCCGTTGGTGAGGATTTCTATGTCGGCTTCTTGGACGGTCCAGGGTTTCTTGTCGGATTCCGGGGCGAGGTAGGTGAACATTCCTGCGCAGGCGCCTGAGGAGCCGATTACGCGTGCGTAGAAGCGGGCGGAGAGGTATTGGAAGTTCTTTTCGGCTGAGTTAATTTCGGCGGCGGATTGAAAGTCTTTTTGACGTGATGTTCGGAGGGTGAGGTAGGTGGAGTAGGAGGGGTCGGTGTCGTTACTTTTTTCTGCAGAAGTACATTAGCGATTGTCAGCAGGAAAGTTGAAAATATTCCATACCAATGTAAACATTACTCGGAGAGTTGGCCATCAGAATACTAGCATCACTAGATGCCCTGCTATCACTATTAGTCCAATTCTGTACCGTCCACATGCTCGTCCAAGAATCAGTGGTAAAGAAGTCGGAAGAAGCCATGGAGTGAGTCGTGATATCCAGAGCAGTAGTGACATCTGGGACTACTGCCTGACTGGAAACGACATTCCGATAGTCGAAGAAACGATGTGAGGTGAAATATCCCAAGGAGGATCCGTTTGTTCGAAAACATGTGCATGCATTCGCATCATCCGTTTGCGCCTTTACTAAACTCGACAAGATGGAGAGTAGCAAAGTTGTGACGAGGGGAGTTGGTAGAGCCATTACGGAGGTTGTCAACATCTCGATTGGATGGCTCCAGAGATATTTAGAGAGGATGGAGGAGCTGAAGATGCGAATTGTGTTTACATATATGGATGGATATATGGCGCGCAAGTGAGTAAGATGTAGAAGTGGTCAAGGCGACCTCGTATTCATTCAGATGTCGCAGATCGCAGTGCAGCGCAGCGAAGCGCAGTTCCGTGGGCGTGGATAGATGTGAATGGTCAGCAACTGTTGTGATGCAGGTTGGTAGATGGATGAGATTGCATAGTTGACATTGACGACCATCAGAGGAGTCGTTGAAGCATCAGTAAGAGAGTGAGGGAGGAACAAAGAAGCTCGTGTCAAAAAAGTCGAGACTCGAGAAGGAGAAGGAGAAGGAAACGGAAAATATCCCAATCCTTCGTTTCCTTTTGCACAGCCCATGCTGACGGTGACAGTGACGGTGACAGCTGTGGGGTGAGGATGAGTGGAAGGGAAATTCCCGTCGGGGTTGGGGTCAATATCTGCTTCGTAACTGCGGGTGCTTGCGATCGCCTGGACCCGCCCAAGCGTCTAGACCGTCGGCCGATCTCCAGTGAATTCCACCAGACAACTCCTGAAGGTATCATCGTGAGTATTTCTTGGTGAGGCCGTCAAAGTGATGGAGGGGCAGTTGTAGAAGAGTCGCATCACACCAAGAATCGGGAAGCTTAGGCCCAAAAATCCAAGAAGCTTACACAAGCTTCAGGGCCGCTGCCGCTGACGTGCATCACTAGAAGCTTCCTTGGCACCTTCCATTCCCAGGTGGAGGTGGTGTTGTGAGCGGCCGAGAACGCTGGACTTCTTGACTCACTTCCTTGTAAGGCGCTACGCTATTTTCAGGGGCACTGCGGGTACCGGCACCTTCCCAACAATGCCTCGATCTTCACAGGGGCTGTTTACCAACTACATCCAATTTTTTCCGACATCACAAAACATGATCAACTTCCATATCTCTGCATAGTATTAGAATGCCGACGATTGCATCCCTGATTCTACCGAATTCTTTCGCCCGTCTCCCGGCATACTTCACCTGCGGTGAAAATATGCCATGTAACTGTCACACTACTATCGCTTAGAGGTGGCTGTGGCAGTGGCAATGCCTTCTCCCGCCAATACGATTACTCGGTACTTTGAGATAGATTTGAATATTTTATTAATACCAGCTTATTCTCCATACGACTTTTCTTCCCAACAACGTATTCTGCAACATGTTTGATCGTTCCCATACCTCACTCAGACATACATTTTAAGTGAATCTCAGCGCCAACTCAAACCTAGCGAAGTTAGCCAACACAAAAAGGTATTTAGTAATTCACCTCCTATACCCTACACTCGACTATCGAAATATTCACCATCAAAGCCATCCCCTACTATCTATCTAACACACATCTAATCCCATACTCCCCATATAACCTCGCCTCTTCTCGTCTATTTACAAGTTTACCTTAGGACGCCAACGCAGCTCCCACCGTCACCTTTACTCACTCTTCTTGCTATCAAAATCTACAAATCATTTCATCAGCCTGCCGCTACTGGTCATGGAACAAATGAAGAAGAGGACTGGGATCCATCTCCTTGGAGACCCTCGAGCCGCGATGCCACGCTCCAGCCGCCGAGAGGGCGAGCGACACGCATGGAAAGCTACTTGCGAGTGAGGGCCAGCTAAGATCTGGCGATGTGCCTCTTGAAACGCAGATTGGATATCTTGTTGTCTTTGTTACCTAGTAGCCAAGTAGGCAGGCATGTAGGTATCTTTATATCTGGGACTTTATTGTTAGAAGTCACGTTACGAAAGCCGCTCCCCTAATCTCGACTTTTGCTATAGAAGTTTAAGCGAATATTCTTCTACTATTTAGATTAAGAAATTAATAGCGATTTAGCTATTTAAGCGTATACCTAAATGTAATAAAGTAGATTTCTACTTAAGTATTTTACTAAAATGGGTTTCCTAATACGTTTATCTAACTAGATTTAGAGAATAAAAATATATTAATTTTTATATATAAAAAAATACATTAAACTCGTATAATAACTCTTATATATTATTCTTTCCTAGAATAATAATATGATTATTCTATTTTATTCACGTATATAATAAAAATAGACCTTTAATTTATATTTAATATATATTCTTATCTCTATTTTCCCTTAGGGCCTTAGATAAATAGTAAGCTAAAACTTTGAAACTGCCTCTACCGCCCCGTTTCCCCTAAGCTGAAATTAACTACCTAATCTTATAAACTACTTCTTTAGTGTAATGAAGTATAACCTATTAAGGCCCTTTATCTGTGGCTTGCACTGGAACTCTTTCATTGCTGTGAGATGTGGTTGGCATGGTTGGTAAGATCTTACGGAAGGGGGGCTTGGATGTGTTTTGGTGGTGGGATAGGTAGTAGTTCTTTGGCTAAAGATTCTTGTATAGACTCTCCTGTCCCGCGGAGAGTAGGTTGGAATATAGTTGTTTTATAGTGACTTGGAGAACGTGTTACGCGTATCGGGACGCGTATTTGGAGGTTTTTAATAGTGATAAGATTAACGAGGTTATTAGTGTGGTCGAGAGGAATACTTGTGGAAGGGGTTTCTTTTCGAGAAGGTCAGATGTTAGACTCAGTTTGATGTTCAACTCAATGTTACATATAGATGATGTATTATCGAGGAGCTTCTAGAATTGGTTTAGTGAATAGAGACATAACAATAATGGGCTTTGGACTTTGGAGTTGTCATTTACTCATCCATTTATATGAAGGGAATGACTTGGTCTCCTTTTCTAAAACGCGTACTGGAAGGAATTTTATATATAAATATTGATTAAAGATTTTAACTAGGTAGAATATGGTGGAACTGGTTGGCCTAGAAGTCTAAGTTAATCAGATCTGTAGAGTCCATGGAGTATTACTTCCTCACTTGAAGAACAGGCTTGCTCTTTACCGATATTCACCAAGACTTTGGCGAGGATTTTGGCTCTTCACTACAACACTTGAGAAACTCACTTCCATTGCATGTCGTCATCCCCTCTTTTCTTGAGGCTTTCACTTTGGTGTTCTCTTCTACTCGCTAAGACGCGTCAAGGTTCACCTTTCCAACCCGTTCTCAAGTCCTTTCCCTTCCGTCCATCTCCATCTCAAGTCATCGCCAAATTTCCATCGCATCCTCACAAACCATCCACAACACCACCTCAACAATCAAAACACCATGGGCACACCACCCATCCAAGTCCCCCCAGGGACCTCTCCACCACCTCCACCACCTCCACCACCTCCACAACCCGAACAACACGCAAAATTCCCACCCATAACCCCTCTCCAATCACGCGCCGCCCCCAACACAACAAGCACCAAGCGTCGACGAGCCTCCACCCTCTCCAAGCTCCCAGGAACCAAGATAATGTGCTGCGACAACAACTCCACCCTAACACTCCACCAACACTCCCTCCCCCCCTCCGCGCTCCCCGACAAAGAAGACATCGAATCCTTCCGCCAATTTGCCGTAGGCAAGAACCCCGATCGCGTCGAGTCCGTTGTACAGCCCATCCCCTGGTCCTCATACGAACTCATCTTCGTCGTCTGCACCTTTGCCTCGCGCTGCTCCAAGAGTTGGATCCGTACGGATATGTATGCGGTTTCTGATGTTTTTGGGCCGGAATTGATACAGATCCCCTCGGGGAATGGTGTTCAATGGCCGCCGGTGTTGGGATCGACTCAGGGGAATGCGATGGAGGGGGAGTGTTTGGTGAGGGTTAGTGGGGGGTTGGAGTTTAGGTGTCGGAGGCATTTGGATTATATTTATACGCTTTACCAGGTTGTGTATAAGGAAGCTGTGTTAGTTATCCCTTCTCTTCTCTTATCTTCTCTTTCTTTCTCTCTTTCGATCTCTGGCGACGTTCGAATGTCAGCTAACACCTTCCAGTCAACCACCCATCCTCTTCCCCTACCCAATCGACCGAGAAGCCATCAAAGCCTCCGCCAGCATCAACAGCCAAGTCCTAGAAGCCCTCGAACCCCTTTTCCAGCCTGTCAATCTCAATCTCCCACAAGATCAAAACCAAAACCAAAACCCAACTCCACTTCCACCTCCAAACCTCAACATCCCATCACCCAACCCCTTCCCCTCCTCACCAACCTCCACACCAACCACCACCCCACGAAAACACCAAAGAAACACCAACCTCGATTCCGCTACCCCACAGCGAACAGCAAGTCCCCTAGGCGTCTTCCAGATCGGCGAGGATGGGAAGCGGTATAAGAAGTGCTCGAAGCATAAGCGGTTTCTGCCTGAGGAGAGCTTTGATATTAATTTGAAGACGGGGATGCTTTATGGGCATTGTAGGAGTTGTATGGGGAGGAAGGGAGGGTGGTAGAGGGAAAGATGAGGTGCTTGTATATATGTGCGATGTTTTGTTTGGGTAGGGATGTTTTGCTGTAGCGGGACATCTTCGAGGGCGTTGGATTATGGGGGCTTTGATACCAGTTGGGATTTTATGTTTGGGGACGAAAAATGGGGCGTTGAATTCTGGATGGACACTTGAGGTTGATTTGGGATTGTGAGTTGTGGTCTGACATCGGATGTTAAGTACTGTAGAAGTCACGTTCAAACCGCCTCCACACCGTCTCACTTGGTTCGCTTACAGCAAGACCATGTATGGATAAATTAAAGGAGGGATGGATTTGTCATCTATCACCATCATGGTTCTTTAGACTTGGAAGGGGATACTTTCGAGTCTTAATTGAATCTACACAAAAAATTACCGATCGATGTATTGCTGCCCGTCGTGATTTCTGATTCCACTACAAAACCTCGGCAACAATGACACCCTCCGAAACCCCATCAGCAGCCTCACAAACCTTCATAACTTTCAGACCAGCTTTCTCCAGCATCTCCCTCCATTGCTCTTCCGTTCGTTCCATCGTCGCGCAGAAGGTCATCATATTGAAATCTAAATGATTTCAAGTCAGTTTACATCCATTTCCATTTCCCCCTACAATTAGGAGTAGAATCCAATTCATACAAAGATATAAGATGAAGTGAAAAAAAGGAGAAGGGAAAAAACCAACCTTGCGTAACAACCCAACTAGAAGCTCCCTCGGCAGGAACAATCAACTCATGCACAAACAACTTCGAATACCCCGACTTCATCGCCTTCCTCAATTCCGTGAGGATGGTCAAACATTTCTCCGCGGGCCAGTTATGGAGACATTGACGGATGTAGTATGCTCGAGCACCTATTCCCTCAGATTCATCAGCACAATTCACATCCGCCCTCTCAACTTAAGTCCAGAAAAGAAACCGAGTTCCTATCTGTCTTATGTTTCTGAAGAAAATTAGAAATCAAAGACGAACCTTTAACCCCCTGCTCCCTAAAAAAATCATGTTCCATAAACTCAATCTCCTCACACACCGGCGCATTCCCCACCGTCCCACCCAGATCTTGAACCACAAACCGTCCAGGCAGCTCAGGAAACGCCTTCTTCAATGCAACACTCTTCTGTCCATACCCACCCCCAACATCAACCCACATCACGCTCTCCTCTCCCTCAGACTCAAACCCAACCCCCAGCTCCCCCACCGGATACAAATCCTGCACAAGCGAATTCCCCTCCCCCACGTACTCATCAACGTCCCAAACCCCATCGCCGCATCCGGCTTCTCGGTCAAGATACCGATGAGGTCTTTTCCTTTAGCGCCGAAGGCGGCTTGTACGGCGGTATCGGTTGTATCGTGGGGGAAGTGGTAGTTTGTTGACTTGAGGAAGGCGGGGAGAGCGTTGTAGGAGGGGGTTAGGAAGTCGGAGCAGTTTGCTAGGCTGGCTGCGAAGTGGGGGTTGGAGAAGAGGGTGTAGGAGGGGGCGAGTTTGTAGGTTTTTTGAGGGGTTGATTGGATGGCGGCGCTTGCTGTTAGGGAGCGGAGGATGCGGACTTTGGGTTGGTTTGTTAGATTCGGTTTCTTGTTTATGTTTATATTCTTGGAGATTGAATGAAAGATGTACATACACAGAAGCTCAGGCGCGGCCTTCGTCCCCTTGACAAGCTCCTCAAGAGTCCTCTCTCCATCTCCCAGGAGCGAAAAGAGTTGTAGATTAATAGCAATCCTTATCGTCACCGCTTCGACAGGCTATCCCCAAAAATCACAAACTTAATTAGCCATCTCTTCCCCATCTGTAACCTCAAATTACGAAGTAACAAACATACCTGCGAAAGCAAAATCCGCGCAACGACATCCTCGGGTTTCTCCATCTCGCGAGCCACCGCTTGGGCAGCGACACCTAGTTGGGTCCTGAGACTCTGATCTAAGCCTGTGGGTGGGGTTTGGAGGAGAGCTTGGAGCTCGGAGAGGAGTTGGGCTGGTGAGAGGGGAGCCATTTTGGTGTATATCGAGGGATGGATAGTGTAAAGGGAAGTGGGCAGAGGAGTTTGAGGGAGGAGCAGTTGTACAGTATAAGTGTTGCTTTTGTACGGACGGGGAGAATGTTACCCCATTGTTGGCACTGGTTGGTTAGATTACCTCGTGAGCAGGGAATGGTGAGATTTTAATTATGTTGGTGTTGGAGTTGGTAAGATACAGTACCCACATACCAACAACAAGCAAACCACCACACCTCGGTAATCTTAACCTTCCAAGCCTTCCTCTCCCCTTTTCCCTCGCTTCAGATTGATCCAACACCTCCTGACCCTCTCCCCCTCGTCCCATACATCAGCTGGCTCTTGAAGCACCGCTTCAACGTGCGCACGCGAATTATACCAAGAAATCTTTCTTATACAATCATTCCATTAGTACAGTACGAGTAGTAGGGTTAGAATTCCCGCTCAGTAGTGCGGAATTGTGATGTTTATAATGTTTTGCGAGGGTCTTGTGTCTTTAGAGGTATACAAAGGAGGTAGAGAAGGGCTTGCTGGCTTTGGCGCGGGTTGCTATCTGGAAAGGATTTTACAGAACAGTGCCTGTGAGATGAATGCATGAATCGGTATGTACAAATAAGAAAAAAGTTGAAGTTTCATTACGTCTGGTATTCGCTAAAGCCTTCTTTGTATACACGTAGGCTATCATGCTGCTAAAAAAGACGAAAAACAAAAGAGATAGACCATCATAAATTAGAAAGTACCCCCCAAAAAAAGAACTCCAGGGAATTGTCTTTCTTTCTTCCCTTTTCCCGAATGTATTCTGTAAAATCCTTCACGCCATCAAAGATCGCTCGCTCGCTCGCTCCCAACTATATCCCAGAGAAACTCCGTATGAAATCCAGCTCTGCTCAGAGAAATATATCCGTGAGCAAGGAAAGGGGCACTTAATACCCAGATATCCTACAACGTAAAAAAAGGAATAGCAACGCCTTAAATCATCAAAGATCAATTAATGTAATGAGCTGCAGCAGAAGGACTTGCCCCACCATGTTCACCCACACCAGCATGAGCAGCGTTTCCAGCCTCACCGCCCGCGAGATGATGCGGATTATTAGGAAAGTAAAATGCCGCGACCGCAATGATGCAGTAAACAATGACGCACAGCGCTCCCTCGAGGTAATTCGATCTCTGATCCCGCAAGAAGTTTCCAACCACCAAGATGGCGAGGATCAAGACAGCCATACTGAAAATGTCAAAGTTGAAATCCATCTGTTTCTTTAGGCCCCAGGCGACGAGAACAGTGAGCGGAGCGTTGAAGAGAGCCGTCTGAATGGTAGCACCAAGGACGTGCGAAAGTGCAAAGTTCATCTGGTTATCCCATGCTTCGTCGATGGCGGTAATATGTTCGGCGAATTTCTCGACTAGAGGCACGAGGATGAGACCCATGAAGAGATCTGAGACCCCGCGTTCTTCGACGATGAATTCAATTTGGTCGACGAGACCGATGGCGATGAGTGTTACAAGAGCGACGGAGATAGCGAGGGCGATGATGCATTCGGTGAGGGTTAGTTTGTCTTTTGCAAGATCGCGGTGACGGTCTGTGTCCCTGAGTTCATCTTGTTCGAAGATGGCGTCGTAGAGTCCGTGGTGAGTTCGCATTTGGAACCAGATGTAGAAGATGTAGGCCACAATGAGGAAGATGGATGTGACACGCGATACACTTACCACCAAGGCTGTGAGCTGCTCGACTTCGGGGACGAAACCAGTTTGCTTGACACCTTGGTAGAAGATGGCTGGAATGATTAGACCGAGTCCGCTATGAGAATTATTAGTACTAATTTCCATTTTCAATCGACAGGATAATCCACTTACGCAGTCAACAAAAGGTTGCTTCCAACTTCGCTGACAGAACCCTCAAACTCGGACTCTTCCCGTCTCATTCCACCGGCGAAGAAACAGAGGCCTAGACATAACAATTGTGTTGCTAGAATGGATCCTAGAATGGCAGCTTGGATAACCAGAAATGCGTTTTGCCTCAAGAGAACCATAAACAAGATAATTTCCACTATCGAACCGACCGTCGTTTCCAAAAGCACGCCGAAGACCTTGGGCAGTTTCCGCGCCAATTCCTGACCGGCGAACCCAATCATATTGGCACAAGGAAGCATGGCAATATAATTGAGGATAAATATGAGCGTATGTGTGTGATGCGAGGCAAATCGAACTGCAATTGCAGCGGGCACCACCGGCCACAGGATGTTCACTAATCGAGAGGCATTGCAGGAGGATCTGAAGCAGATTCGCAAGAAGTGCCAAGGGTGAATGCCTCTTCTGCCACTCTCGCCCTCGGGCTTGATGCCTTTGGTAATCTTGTGGCCATTGTGATTGTGTGTCGGTCGTTCTCTTCGGTGGTGGGTAGGGAGGATATGAGCATGGTGTTTTTCGGATGTAGTGCGGGCTTTTGCTGGACTGGATGGAGTCTCGATGTTGTTACTCTGGCTCCTGCGACTAGTTCTTTGGGATGACATTGTTGCGTGGAGGGATGCCAAAGAAGTTGGATTGATGGTGCACTTGGCTACCGGCTTGGGGAGAGAGCTTGTTTTTCAACGTTGCTCTCGGCTTGCTTTTATAAAACTTGGCGCTTGGCTGTAGACGTGCCTGGTGGTGGTTGGCCGTGGCCCTGGTCGGGTTTAATATGACACAACAAACGGATTGATTCACATCACAGCAGTTCCAGGTCAAACGGTGAATGTGGTTGCGTTCGAGGTACAGTAGTAGTCATGGGCAATCTGGGGAGGTCGATGCGTTTTAACAGAGAGACCAGCACCGAAATTGGATGGGACAGAAAACCTGGATATCGAGGGATCTATTGACGATCCATCTGATGTTGACATCGGCGAGCTGCGACTGCGGCCCAAGAGAGATCCAGAACATGACCCTGGTATTGCTTGGCCCATCACCCCTGAATCCACCAACCACCAGCGTAGTGACTCTAGACGGGACCAATCGTACTGGCATGGGTACTGCGTAATTATCAGAAACAAACTGGGAAGCGGCCACAGCCTGTATCATCGTGCAGCATGAATACACATATCGTCATGCAAGTTGCAACATGAATTATTACGCCAAACCCCAGTTCAGCTGGATTGGGTTTCCATCGCGAATTTCAGTTTTGCATCCGGATCCCTTTAACAAGCGTTTTCATGGATAAATGTTATCAGAGAAACTTTGGATGTGGACGGAGTATGTCCGTACTTGTACTAGGTATGTTGACGAGACGAGAGGCGGCAGGCTTATCACAATCCTACGCCAACGGGTATTTCCCATCGTCATAACCGAGTGTGGGCAGCCAATTGAGATTTGGTAGCGTAAGATGCTGATTGTGATGCTGTCCGGTACCCATACTAAACCGGGGTCTTCATGGACAATAGGAAACCCAAGAAGAACAAGTTCAGCTGAATAAATTACGATACCCGCCTTCCCGCCTGGGCAACCTCTTGATTCTCTACAAAATTGATGAACAAACTCCAAAAGGGGCTGTGATGGTGATGGGTGGCTGTGTGATCTGAAACGCAAAACTTTAAATGCGGTTGGCATATTCCATCCACTGAGAGATCTACTGCCAAACCTTCTTGACTCCACTGAGGGTCTAGACTTTCTGGAAGTGGAAGTAAAGTAAAGTACGA
The DNA here is from genome assembly GCA_900536445.1 of Hymenoscyphus occultus. Lineage (NCBI taxonomy): Eukaryota > Fungi > Ascomycota > Leotiomycetes > Helotiales > Helotiaceae > Hymenoscyphus > Hymenoscyphus occultus. The sequence goes on along the minus strand of UNPT01000202.1, from coordinate 61,783 downwards.
AGTACTTCGAAGTAGAAGTATGTGTTGCTCACAGAGGGCTCCAAAAAGATAACCCCCACCAGTGTGTCAAACTGCGCGTGGGACAGCCCTTACATTTTGCACACGGTCTACAAGTTTACAACTCTGATAAACCTCAGAACACAATCTGATTTTCTTAATCCTAAGTTGCTATATTAAACCTTGACAAGATAATATTAGAGAGATTTGGAAGCCGATTTTTAGTGAGAGTTTTGTAGTTAAGTTTATACTAAAAAGTGGACGAGTTCTGTGCGATATCAGTGCAAATACTATGGAACTAACAAGCGCCATTCTAGGAGGCTTGAGTGTCGTTAATACTAACGGCCTGTTCGGCTCAAAAGAACCCCGAATTTAAATCTAAACCCCACTATACGAATTGAAGTTTTGTACTCGATACGAGTTCTAATTCGTATTAAGTATTAAAACCGTTCGGCTTATAAATCGAATCTAAAGTAAATACTACTCCGAATATCGTAATCTAAATTATTTTAAAATATCTTATATAAAAGGTAAAAACGGCTTTTTGGTTATATTTAGAATCCGTATTTCTAACTCGCTTAACCTACCTAACGTAAACAGTACTACTTTGTCTACTACTTTATCCCTTCCAGACGCGAGAGGTATGTACAAAACGTGCACGCAAAGTAGATACAATAACTGGGTACCAACGAGGTTTAAATGCTTGGAATGTGGGTTTATAGATCCAGGACAGCATTAAAAGTACGTGCGTAGGCGTAAAGTGCTGGATTTGTGGCACTTTTACTCCACTTTAGAGTGCACGTTTTTCACATACCTCTCGCGTCTGGAAAGGATATATATAAGCATATACTCTTTTATATATAAACTAGGAAATCCTTTCTTTAGTTATACACGTGATAGAATAAGTAGTAGAATAAGTGGTGGAATAAGTGGTGGAATAAAAACTAGGAAATTCCATCCGAACGATACATAATTCGAATTACCTGAAAAACAAGACTCCGACTTATACGAATTAGGGGTCAGTAAGTTTTTGTGAATCCCAGGGTACGCTACCGAATAATCCAATTCACCCTAATTTGAGCCGAACAGGCCGTACCAGATGTTAATTCACAAGTTAACCCACTTTTTAGTCCTCAATCAAGCCTAGACTAAGCGATATAAGCCTTCGTGTTCTACTTCTTGATAGACTCCTCGTATTTGCATTAGCATTAGAGACCGTCCTTGCGTTCTCTTTATTTCAAACTAACTCGTCACTAAAATACGCGTGCCAAACTTGTCAATAAGTTATAAACCTAATTATCTATACGCTAATAAACTATAATACTATTTCTAAAAATCGGCGGCAAAATCACTCTATTAAACTTAACAAGGTAATATTTGTAGCCATCTAATTTTCATTAAGGTGATTTTGCTAGCGGGTTTTAGTGAGAGGTTAGAAGTTAGGTTTATACTGAAAAGTGAACGAGTTCCGTGCAATATCAGTGCGAATATCCTGAGACCAACAAGCGTGGTTCGAAGAGGCTTGAGTGTTGTTAGTACTAATAAAAGTTTATCTACATGTTATCCTACTTTTTTGTCCTCAATTGAGCCCAGGTCGAGCGATATAAGCCTTCGTGTTCTAGATAGACTCCTCGTATTTTTATTTGTATTAGAAATCGTCCTTGCGTTCTCTGTATTCGATAGTAACTCGTCACTAGATTACGCCTACCAAACATGTTAATAAGTTATGAACCTAATTATCCACACGCTAATAAACTATATTACTATTACTGAAAACCGCTGGCAAAATCACCCTAATAGCATCGAGGTCTTGCTTTTGCTCATTAGGACTTCGTATTATCTTTGGTATGAAATTGGGTACTCTTGGAACTTCCTCCTAGGCGAAATAGTTGTAACTTTCCTGGGGTGGTCAAGGTTTGCAACAGGGTGAGAATCCCTGAGAAGTTGCAACCATTTCGCCTTGGGCTGAGTAGTATCGAGTCGCGAATATTGATTATACGACTTCAATACCCGATTAACACGACTTCACTACCTTTATCCCTGCCCCTGTTGGCACGCTGCTTTCAAAGAACCTTTACTCCTGTACGGACACATGTAGTAGTAGCTTGATTCCTATTACAGGTAACAGTCTTCAATTCAAGAGGAATTAAGTATAGGTAGCTAGCTATCTTGTAGTTCACACGTAGTCCTCTACAGGGTTGAAAGGTAGCGAGGGGAGACTAATTAGGACACTTATATAAATAAATCGTATTTTTGTTTATGCCTGCCTACGTAAGACGAGGTAGCTACCTAGCTACTCGCAAACTGCTTAATTATCCTAAGTACTTTCAAAGTTGCGAATACCTTTATTTTCCCCCCTTGCTCCTGCCTTGTGACGCCCGGGTTAGGCGTCCTATAGCTTAGAAGAAAAGTAGCACTGAAATCTAGGGTCCAAATTAGCTCTAAGACGCATTTATCCCCTTAATTGTATACGACGAGGGTAGCTTAAGGGACGGAAGAGAGTTTTATAGGGGAAAAGGTAGTGAATTCGTGCGGGACCCGGAAATTAGGGTGTTTAAGTCGTATAATCGCGAATATTTGCTACACGCTAAATGGATCGACTTAGATACTTCTCGCTTCCAACACACTGAATTTTGGCAGTAAACACTAGCCGAATGCGCCCACTAACGGCTATTGCTGCCACGGAACATCGACATTTGAAGCACATAATCTAGTTCTTGCAAGTAAGAAAAAAAGAGGAAATCAAACATTTCGATCAAACTAGTAAAAGCAAGTAAAGATGCCTCTTTTGCGTTAGATGTATAGCTTGGAGTTTACAGTAGATAAGACGAAGTGAGGCCGCCGTTTTGAACATACTAGCAGTTTGGAAAGTTGATTTATTACAAGCTTTCTAAATAATTCATGGTTGTTACAATAATTTTTGGATACCGCATATAGTTCTTCAAAGACCAAATAATAATATATTTATTGTTTGGTCTTGTTTCGAGGCATCTAGGTTAATACTGTAATATAGCTTCTATTAATGTACTATTCCCATCCAGAAAGAGACATTATCCTGAACCGTATTATATTGTAAACACGCTATGAATCAATTGGAATATTTTAGAATCGTTTGCCTGTCGTTTTGTGGTATTTCTTGGTTTATATACACACTTCTACAAAGAGTGAGCTCCAAAGAAAGCCCCCCCCACCTTTCTGCACCCCACCGGCTCCCGCCCCACGCCCCACTATTTTCCGTTTCGTTTCAACTCCAGTTGCGAATCCAAAGTTTCCATGAACATCGCTATATTTCCAATTTATATTACACATCTATGAATCCATCTCAATGCCGAATCAAAGCAAGTCCACCGGTCGTCAAAACATAGCCACAAACTGCTATCCGCGCCTCAAACAAGACTTTCCCAACATTAAACCCGTATTCAATGACTTTAACACCTTTTGCAGTCTTATAGAACTAATCAAAATAACTTTCAACCATACCCGTAACGAAATCGCCTTTTCCGGGTTTTTTGCTGTAGGATGATGATGGCGTGCCCGTCGCGACGCAAAAACAACGGTTGATGCACCGCCCGCGGCCCGCGGCTCCCAATGTACGATGTGCAACATAATTTCCAAGCGCCCGTTCTCATGACGAGTGGATTTCTTGTCTGTCCCTTGGCGGTTCTGAAAGATCTTTTGGAAATTGGATTAGGGTCTGGTATTGAACTTTAAAAGATGGGTGAGTCACTGAGTTGATGGGGTTTGTGGTGTTGTGGGTTTGTAGTTTTGTGGTCTTGTGGTCTTGTGGTGCCCGGGGAGTCGGGTCTTCTTGGCTTTTCGTGGATTTTGAAAAGGGTGGTGGAAATAATAAGGGGTCTGGGGTGATTTTAGGAAGGATGGATGGAAGGAAGAGTTTATGGAGAAGAGATTAGTGGGATGTTTTATTTCCATTCTGAAGGCAAGTACATAGTTCTCTTTTGCTACCCCTTTTCGTCTCTTCACGGCAATACATCAATATCAAGACAAATCCAGGCACGATTCTCTCAAGCAACCAAAAGAATTTTACCCACTTTCTTCTCCTGAGCTCATAATCATCGAGTCCGGATACATTGACCCAGAAGAGCCGTTCATCCAAGAAATTCCATCAATAACATCAAGATCCCCCGCCTCCAGAAGACTCTCCAGCTCGCTAACGACACTCTCACTCATTTCCTCATCCACCAGTCTCTCAACATCACAATCACTCCCCTCCGATTCCTCCTCACTTCCAGTCACGAAACTCTCTTCTGAATCAGACTCCTCGTCGTCAGATACATAATCCAAAATCGAGCCCGCAGATCCAGAAGACGACGAATCACTGGAAGGGAGCGGCGAATCCGATAATCCAGGTTCGGAGCTAGCAAGTGGAATCCAATCTTCAGAGCTAGTAAGTGGAGGCGTGGTAATACCGTATTTCTCCCCGACCTGATAGCAAGGATACCCACATCCACACGTGTATTTCGGAGTTCCATCTCCTTCGTAGTCCAGTGCGAGTTCGGATCTTTTACTCTTCGCAACCATTTCCTCCATCCATCTGGCCATTTTCTTGCCGAGTCTCTCTTGTAACTTTATGAATGACTTTTTCCACATGGCGTTTGTATTTGAGTGGTTCGGCTTTTCTGAAGTGTAAGTATCTCTAGAGGGTCTTCTGACTAACTTAACCCAGAAGGCTTTGCCGTCTATTACGAAAGTCTGCTCTGAAGTAATTAAGTCTGCACGCGTTGCAGAACATGTCGTGGAGAGTGATTGAGCAGGTGACGTCGCTACTGAGAAAGTTCTCTTGCCAGGTGGTGATCTGCATGCCAACGCCTTTTCTGAGAAGTGAAGCTTTGTGATACAAGCTGCTTTATCTGTTGTTTTCTCGGAACGATGTGGTTTTTGAGGACGTTCTTGCTTCTCAAGAATCTCTGTGCTCGTTTCGCTTATCCACTCTGAATTACACGACGAGCTTGGTGGATTCAAGGCAAGTTCTATAATTTTACCTTGATCCAATTTAGGCCCTACACTTGGAAGACGTCTCCCCTCCCGTTCCGCAGGAACCTCTCCATATTCGCCCAAGGAAATTGTAGATGGTGAAGAGGAACCCTCATCCTTAGGCAAGACAGGAGTGGGGATGTGCTGATTTTTGGGATCTTGAATCCAATTCAGCACTTTCGTGTTATGATTTGGCTGAAATTCAGGGACTTCATCTTGTGCTGTCTCCTCACCAGTTTTGATTCTCTTCTTTGGCATCTTGCAAAGTGGGGAGACTGGATCTGAGGCGGGAGCTGAGGATGGACGGTTCATGTCATTTTCATTCATCTCAGTTTTCATCTTGTCTGTAGGTTGGGCGGTTTCCCATTCCATCTTCTGTTCTTCGATTGCGTGCTCTCCGTCAGGTGAAAGACGGGTCTTCTTGAGAGGCACGATTCTTCGAGGGCTTGCTGGTTGCTCTTCTGATTTGAGTTGGGACATGGTTTTCGGTGGTGTCGGGTTTCGAGGGCTTTGGGTGGGAGATATCATGTTGGGTGGAAGGAGCTTGTTTAATATCCATGTCATCATAAAGAAGAAGGATTGGCGGGCTTATGGAAGATGGGAAAGTATTCTTCGCTCATCTGGAAAAAGAGAAAATTTCTTCGTGTAGAGTAGAGCACTCTCTGCCAAAGCTGTAAGGGAAGTCATGCAGAGTATAGAATAGAAAAGTCAACAAGTTGGGCTGATCTTTTTGTCCTTCGAAAATACGAGAGGTATTTTCCCCTTTGGCAGATAAAAGGACGTACCCATCAAAGACACACCACGAGAAAAAGAAGATCAATTCTCCCAACATCCATCCTCAACAACCCTTTCATCATCTCCCTTGTCACCACAATGTGATCCTTTCCATTAAATTCATAAATAAGCCTTGTACCGCCATGCAAAAGAATAAATCCCGTAGCGCGCCACTCCCCAGTGGCTTGCTGGTTAACGTGGTCTCATTGCAAGGCAAATCATTAGTCTAGAGTAGCTATTCTGAGAATAGTGTGGCTAGCTGGCCCTGCCCGCCGGCACTCGTAAAAGAGTGGGTGGTGCGGACATTTTGCTGTTTTTTTGTTTGGTTTTGTGGTTTTTGGTTTTATTTTTGGGATTTTTGGTGGGGGTTTTGGTGGGATGGGAGTGAATTAAGCGAGGGGGGTGAGTGGGCGTGGTGGGAACTGTCGAGAATTGCATCTTTGTTTAACATTCACTAGCCAACGAGCAGAAAAGGGTTATTGGTCGATGGAATTAGAGTGGCAATATCTAGTAACAATGAGTCCTGGGATAAATGATGATTCTCTATTCCTATCTTAAAGACCAAGGTCGTACCAGCAACCCAAAAGCTCTTGCCAAATGCAAGCGCATGTAGTTTGATAAACTTGGCCCAGCCAAAGTTGTGTTTGATCGTGACTCACGAAGCAGGAGAGGGAGTGTATGGAGGAGCCGGCTCCCCGACTGCTAATTCGCCTTGCGTTATTGTCCCCTTTCCTTGGTATTTGTTCTTCAACTTCTCCCAAAAGCTCTTGAAAGTTTGGTACCTTGGATCATCATAAATCTTCTTGTACTCCTTACTCAAACTGTCCCCTAGCCAGAGATAACCAAAAGCCCTAGCCTCCGCATCGACATACTGATCCGTTTTATAATCATATGATATTTCAAAAATCTTGCGACCGTATTGAACGGGTCGAATTCCATAGTAAAAATCCTTTAGAGAGTCTCTGTAGCTCTTCTTGGCGAGTTCAGTGACCCAGAAAACGCCTTTGCCTTTCAACGCGATTTCCATGTCGCGAAACCACTGCTGTTGAGTTTCGCTAGTGAGGGTTGGTAGCCGGTCCCATGCCATGATATTGAAGTTTTTTGTAGGCTTGAGATGGCACGATGATGTGTGGATTCTATTGACTCGTCAAGAACAGGAGCTTTGAAAAAGCTGAATAAGTTCTGACTCTAGTTGCTGCCCAGAAGAGCTCGTTGACTTGTGATGATAATAGTGTGAGATGCGTGGTAGTTGTGATCGTTGTTGTTTGGGTTGTGGTGCTGTCAAAGCGATTTCAGAAGGTGGAAGCAGATACCTGTGTAGGGGAGATTGAGTTGTTGTAAACTGAGGTTTACCATCTAAGCCCGTTCTACGGTGCGCTTATATAGACTCCTAGCGCTTGATCTGACTTCTTCGGGACTAGTGCAGCTAATTGTGAATCTCAATCGCAAAGGCCTGTGGTTAAACTCAATGAAGCGAAGCACACTCATAATGGCCTTTGGAGTCAAGAGGATTCCGCTAAGAATTGTGTGATTTCAGAGTCTCGAGCTTGCGGATGACTATTTGACCCTACCTAGGAAATTCGAATGAATGAATGGGCTCAATCTTGAGTATGATTATCATCTGACTCTACACAATGTGTTTAAGGATGGACTTGGGAGGAGTTTTTCGCGGGTGAGTTTGTTGATCCAATCTTATCTATTATATTCACTCTCGCTGAAAGGTGATGGCAAAGTAAACAAAGACAATTCATTAGAGATGAGGTGATCTGGAAACTAAAATTCCCTTTCTAGATTTACTTGGTCTGCACCTCAAGTCAGGTGAAATTCATCATCACGGTCGAAGGTATCCTGATGCCCCTGGAGCGCGGGCTCTGGCAGACGAACAATCCTATTGTATAGAATGAATGAGTGTCATAGAATCCTCGTCCAAAGCATAAGCGCGGACACTTTGCTTAGGAAGGCAAGCAGCTATTTATTACATATAGTTTTTGAGCTACTCCATTAGCGAGAACAGATCAAGGCATTTTATGATCTTTCAGGGGAGCATATCGATTTTACGGCAATCGCTTGAGACACACTTTCAATACTGTTACAACTACAACCCCTTTTCTACTACTTACTCGCCTCTACTAAATAGCTGACATTCTCGTAAATACCATGAATCCCTAATTACCAACTACAGTGTTTATTATATAGTTGGTGGGCTACGGACAAAGTTGGGTAAATCATGCATGACTGCTTATCGGAGTACCATTCAGGTTACACGTTGAGGAGCTGGCAAGGATCTCTGATAACAAAGTGCTTGCCAACACCTTGCTCATCAGGAATCAAATTCGGTCTTTCCCATCTTGCCAGTTATTTTTGGCTTGAAAGAAGACTTATGGACTCAATCATATATGATTTGATGTTAACCACGTCATCGACTACAAAACTCTTGCTGACCATCAAAATCTAGGTATCACAGAGAATCAGCTTGGCAAATGAGAATTTTGAGATCCTAAATTGTTATTTTGGGATACAATTCCTTTCCTGGATGAGTGATTTATGATTGGTGGGGAATTCGTGAATTCGTATGCGGCACAGAACGTGCATACAGTATCGATGGTCTTCTCGGGGAACATCCGGACGAGATGCGGGGCTCAGGGGGATCAGTTATAGCCCCCAATATGAATAAAGTTGAACCTGATATCTACAGAATAGGCAGAGAGAATTGAAGTTCATCAGGAAGGGAAGTAGTAACATGCTCCATCTAGGCAGAATATCTATGAATAAACTTCAATGGCCAGATTTGGAGAGCTATGAGATATGACTTGAGCCTTAACATTAGAAGAAAATGGATATTAAAGGTAAAAGAAATTGCGAGAGCTCGTAAGGCTGATCGACTCCATGTACTGTGATCTTAAGCGGGTAGACACAGGCATGTAAAAGCGATGTAGCTTCTGTAGCCCTTTTTGTATAATCATACCAGACTGGAAACCTTTTGACCGGGTTTCATACTTGAAATATATTAAAATCTCCATCAAACCTGCAGGTATGTTGTTAACTGGAAGGTGTTAGATTTAGGCAGAATTAACAGCCGTCCGTAGACTGGTTATTAACTGGTTAGGAATTGGGGTAGGTAAGGAGCGTGGAGGGGTTTGTAGCCCCCACCCCGCAGCAAGAGGCAAACCTCAAACTGTCCCACAGTTTGTCATAGGAACACAGGGGTTGTAATATAGGAGTTACCTTTCTGTTGCAACTTCCCATCTTTCTATGCGTCGTAACTGCCCCATATTCTGTCCACATGAGAACCACGATACAAAAAGCACCGTTATTCAAGATGTTATTCGGCGCATGACGACTTTGCATTGCCAAAAGAATATCATATGCTTTTTTTCAAATGCTATGGCAGCATCATTTGGCTTCTCAGCTGGGGATTTCATTGTAGTTGGTCAGCTGGTTCATCAAATTGCGCGAGAGCTCCGCCAGGTTGGTATTTTATACCACAAAGACGATCACTCATCTGATGCACACAGAATGGCGAAGCTGCACCAGAGTATCAACTTCTTCTCGTAGAACTTGACATGCTTCAACGAGCCATAGAGCAGCTCCAAACTCTACAGCCTGCCAAAATTGACTTTTTGAGGCTCAATGCCATCCGAGCTGCCGCCTTGAGTTGTCAAATTCCACTTCAAGCCTTCTTGGAGAAGATCTCCAAGTTTGATAATTCGTTAGGAATTGCGAATGCGAGGAATCTCAGATTTCGAGGGCTACCAAGGCGTTTGCAGTGGAGGTTGGCATACAGAGATGATGTTAAGGAATTGAGGGGAAAGCTTGGGAGTTTCGTAGCGACAATAAATCTACTTCTTATGACTCAGGCTGTGGCTTCTATTACCGCAGCAGACGGCGAACAGGAAGAAACCAAATGTGCCTTACTTGCGAAGATTTTGGAGAATAGGAGGAGGCTGGAGAAAGTGGAGGATGCGGTCAGCGAATCATCATCCATGCAAGCAGAGATGGGAAGCCGACTTCAGCATCAAGATGCAGCATTACAGGAACTATTTCTTCGTACAGAGATTACCTCCTCGGGGCTTCATGATCTGACCACAGAATCTTTCATAGCCGCGAAGCAAAGACAAACACTGTTGACTATTGCTACCAACACACTATTCCAAGCGACACTGGGCCTTTTGACTCTACGAGATATTGCAGTCCAAATCAGAGATCTTATTTCCTCTTTCGCGAAGTTTACGAGCGACATGCGGGAATCAGTCGTATTCATGATAAGCCAATTTACTCGCATTTTTCGCATTCTCGAACGGCTGGAGACAAAGTTGGCTGATAGAATCTGTCCTCCAATTGTGCGATTTACCGATGCTTTAGGAATAGAATTCGCCCTACCTTATCAAGCATGTCTACAATGGGCTTCCTTTCAGATGATTCTGAAGGCAATTTTCGAAGGCCGACCAGGGAAATCCAGAGTGGATAAGGGTATGTTTCGGATCATCAATACAAAGACTGGGAGGGTTGCAAACGAGCGAAGTTGGCACCATGTTCCCATTAGAGAAAACGACCATATCGAAATGTCAGTTGTTTTCAAAAGGTTACTTATCGCCAACGCCTTCTGTCCATTCTCGGGCTGTGTGAGCCCTGTGTGGCACTCGGGAGATACTGACAGTCGATTAGTTTGTCATGAATGCGGTTGCTCAATGAACTCTGATTCCTTTGAAGAGATCAAGGATGAGGAAAAGAATTATTCGAGTACTGGTTTTCCGGACCTGACAAACGCCCCTTATAACCACACCAAGGAGCCTCAAGGAAATTCACAGAAAGATTCACACACTGGCAGTATGACAGAATCGACAGATGCTGAAAGAGGATATAGGATCTTCCGCAAGATAACTCTATCCCCGATTCTTCCTGGAGACTTAGTTGAAGCATACTTGGATTCATTAAACTCCGCTCAGCTCCTCGGCAACATCACCTCTGTTCGACTGAGATTATTTCCAGACTTCGACAGAGAAATATCACTACTGATTCAAAATATTGAAAACTCACTTGATCGGTTTCGAGAAGTGAAAGAATCCTTCCTTGTTCAACATGAGAAAGCTGAGATAGGGATGTCTTACTGCATTCGTATTGCTTGCTCTTATCACAAGACCATGCGAGATATGCGGCACCATCTCGATAATGACCATCCCCCTCAACAGCAATGGCTATCAATGATTGAAAATCTTCATGGCCAAGGCGGAATGACTTTGACGCAGCGATTTCAGCTTTTTTGCGCCTTGTGGGATCAGATTGTTTTCTTGATCAATGAGTATAAACAATTCAGGAACTATTGGAACGACGTAGCTAACCACTATTCCAGGAACGAAAAATACGATCCCGTGTTATTCGAAGCGCTTAGCATACAAAATACCTGTCTAAAAGCAGCACAGGGAATTCCGGGTATGTCTATTTCCACGAAATGTCAAACGGCGCTATTGATGGCGAGGATAACCACTAAAATACTGACTACCTTGTGTCCCACAGAGAGGTACACCTTGGACGACATTTTCAAGGAAAATAAAGGTCCCTCCAGAAACGTGCTGTATGAGAACGAATAGCGTGGTGGTGGGATACGAGCTTTTCTAGATCTCGGTTGTGTGACTATTCTACCGTTTCCTCAATAGGTTGATATCTTCGTGGGACTTACAGTATACAAATTCAACCCCTACAAAAGGCCTCCTGATATTTCTTGCGCTTAGCACAGATCTCTTAGCATAAGTGAAATAGCATGAGGACCAAAAACCGGAGAGACCGCAGTGATCGAAATACACCATCCCTCAGAAACTGCTAGGTCAAAATTTCAAGAAATTCCTCGGAAAATTGTCATTCAAGTACTGTGAACCTACAACTCGTTGCTGTATAACGAGACGTACGTTGAACAGCCTGTCCGAGTATACCAAATATTAAGGTTCTTCAATGCCGGCATAGGTGTATACTAAGTAATAATCTCATGATATATAGAATGTTTACACAAAATACCCATCTAAAATATATACAAAATCTACTTTAGCGACATTCACCCTACAAACTCATCTAATCATGAATAGTACTCCTTATCTATATGGCAACTTAAGCGAGGTACTCCCTAACCCACCCTACGCAGAAAGGGGCTAGTAAAAAGCTTAGAATAGCCTCATTCTATCCTATAAATTCGTGTCTGATATATAAACCAGATATGGGCACATGAAAGGACCTTCAGTGGAACACTATAGAGCTCTTCTCTTTTGAACGGTCTAGAAGAATATCAGGTGCCAAGGTCTAATACAAATACGTAGGGTTCAGCGGGAAATCGATTAAGGATTAAATAGGCATGGTTGATGTAGGACGTCCGATCCGCTTTCTTCTCGATATATATTGCATAATATAATGCTAGTATAATAGTTTGAGTCTGATAGATAAAGATGTAAATGTAGTAGTACTATATTTTCAGGGTGTAAACTAAAAGATGGGACTATTCGGGCCCTTTCCCAATTTGTATTTTGGAAGTTTCGGATACTGTATAGAAATACCACTATAAGAATAATAATATTATGGCATTACGTACTCACTTATACTTCATTATTAGCCAAAATACGCCCAACATATCAAAAGCTACAGCGGAAGAAACCACACGTCTCTATTCCGACAACGTAAAATAATCCGAGTAAGACGGCGTATTATAATAAGATCTTTCCCTATACCAATCTTTCTCCTTCCGTTTTCTTGATTTAGGTGCTATTTCACAATCAGTACATGTACATTTCACAAAACCACGCCATCTACGAGCGCAGTCTCCACAGAAAAATCCTGCTCCTAACAATCCTCTAGAACCTCCGCATCGAGAAAGAAGCAAGATCCCAACCCAGAAAGAGAAGCAGATGGAAAGAGAACTGACCTTCTTTCTCACTCCCCTCATCACTCCTCTTATCCCCCGACTCCTTCTCAACCATCTGTCTCCACTCCGTCACCAAATCCGCCCTCCTCTCGGTCGTCCTCCCTCTTTCCCTCCGTTCCACTCTCACAGGCGCCTTCTCATCTTGTTTTGCCTTGGATTCCTTCACTTCCTTCGAGTCATCCACGAGAGGCGGACTAAGAGGTTTTGCTGGTGGCTCTGGGGGTTTTTGCTCGGCGTTGCCCATTATGCCGTTGAGGTACGGAGCGTAGAAGTCGTAGAATAATACCTCAGTACCCGTTTGATAACCGTCCGGAGCTTTATCGGCCTCATTTGCATTCATTATCGATTTTACATCTTCCGCAGGTTTCGGGGAGAGTTCTTCATCCTTTGGTTTTGTTTCTGGGGTAGGAGGGTTGGAGGACTCGGTTAAAACTTGTGGATCGTAGGACTCGAATTCATACTGCCATTTCCCTGCCGCACTCTTAGACTCAACTTCTATCACTCTATCACTTATGAAGAAAATATAAAAACTAGGAAACCTACCATTCTCCCCCTTCCTCGCTCGCCAATAATACCACGCCTCAGATTCCCACAGCCATTCAGACCAGGGGCTTGGTAGAACCTCCTTCCCCTCTTCTTTCCCACCCTTCTCGCTTTCTTTCTTCGCCTCTGGTTTCTTCTCTGAAGACCTTGAACGCTCACTCTCGTGGGTGGTATAGGTTCTTCCTCCTTCTCGTCTGTGTTTTCGGGGTGTGTATTTCTTTCTGGACATGGTCTTGTACTCAGCCTCGCAAGATCGTAAGCCCAAACTCCAATTTAAGCAGTGATAAAACACCAATGTATAAGAATCTCAATTACAAATCGAGAACATCGTCTAGTCCGGAATGCCTCACTCTCACACATATACCCCTCCACATAGCCCACGGAGTTATCCCACCGCGCAGCGCAGCAATCCCTAACAAAAAACCCACGACCATTGATGCCCAATCCTAACTCCCCACCATGCAATGCAGCATTACATCAACACACCTCATTCGTGAAAGCCTACACCACAACACAGCCCAACGGTCCCGTTCTTAAGGTAGAAATCCAGGCACCATCGCTGACACCGAGGGCCTCACCACACCACGGATTCAATCCCCCCTACCGTCATCCTGCTTATACAGTACAGTAACCCTACCAATAGGCGAATCTCGAACAGCCCAGAACAGCCCTCACCACCACAACAGAACGATAGCTGTAACTACTACCGTACTGTACATATGCAAGCTCACCAGCCCATCCAAAAAAAAAAGCAAAGTAAAATAAAGTAACGCAAAAACAAAGGTGATCAAGGAAAAGGACGCACCAAAATGCATGCAGCCAACCTAATCCAGAAAACAACGAGCCCACCAATCGGAACCTCCATTCCTACCATCTCATCCTGCGAACTTATCCCCCGGCCTCCAGCACAAGTACAAGTTCAAGCATCCTATACAACCCAGTGTGAAGATAATCTGGCGGTGGCAGAGCAGAGAGGGGAAGATGCCTACAGTACAGTATGCCTAAAGTAATTATACACTGTACCTCCTAACAAGCAATGCCACGTAATACCACATACACCTACACCTACACAGCCAGAAACACAGACCGAATGTAGGATCCTTGTGTGGGTTATTGAGGGAAGGGAGGAAGATGATATGATGTTTGATATAGGCAATGAGGTGGTGGTGATGGGGTTTCGCTTTCTGCCCAAGATGGGAGATGTCGGATTTGCGATGTGATGGGATAGATTGTGGGTAGAGGAGGATGCGGCGGTTGAGTTATAGTACAGTAGTAAGCTCGGCTAGGCTCTTACCTGGTTGATGGACTGGTACTTTGCTTGTAGGTGATGTGGTAAGGCATACTAAGGTTTTTGGTATTGGGGAATGTGATGGGTTTCTTGACTAGCAATATGGCAGAAGTAACATCGTCTGTTGAGGAACATGTAGAAGTAACTGAAATGATATGCAATGCAGAGCTTTCTCATCAAACGGTAAGCTCCAGATAGTAGGATGAAATCTAATTGAGGATAATGAGTATATTTAGAAGTACTGTACAATCTAAAAACACCCACGACGTACATAACTCTGATGGTGGTGGATAAATTGAAGAGAGGATGCTATCCAGCGCTCTTCAGGCTTGAAATTACTCCGTATCAAAGACTGATCATCCCTCTAGGAACTCGGTGTCAGGCATTTCCTAACACCGTCCTAATTAGGTATTAAAAAGTAGGGATTTAAGGACCGTAAAGTAGGATCCTAGGGACAAAGGGTACTCTAGAGACTATTATACTTCTAGGGGAGTTTAAGCGTAACCCGAGCGTTCCGCGAGCTAACTATCTATATTATCCCATAACGCTTTATATATACGTCTAGCGTTTTAGGTTTACAATACCTACTTTTAGACTTAGCTCTTACGGTTGTTTTAACGTCTATATTAGGGTTATTAAATTATTTATAATTAGTAAATTAGATAATTATCTAAAAATAAATTATTTTATAATTATATGCGTTACGTAATAGTTTACGTAATCTCGGAGCGGAAGATCCTAATAGCCTAAAGTCCCTAAAGAAAGACTTATTAAACGTAAAAGAGCGCTTATATAATTAGAGGAAGATAATAATAAAGATAATAATAATAATAATAGTAATACTAAGCTTAAAGACTCGAGCGAGTATAATATAAATAACGAAGATTAGCTTTATAAATAATTCTTCAAATTAAGTATTATTTTATATATATTTTCGTAGTTTTTTTTAGTAAAATTAGCGTACTTCTATAACTTACCCTTATTTACTTTATATTTACCCTTTATATATACTATATATTTATTACTAAGATTTAATATTAGAGCTAAAATCTTTAATTATTATAAATTATAGGAAAATAAATTATTTATAAATTATCTAAAATTAGATTTAATAACCCTAGTCTATATAAAGACTTATATAATCGTATACGTATTATATAGCTCTAGTTATTTAATATATTTACAGTTAATATATAATATAAATTAGATAATTTATCCGGATATTTTATATCTAAAAACTATAAAATAATCGTACTTTTATACTATAAATAACCTCTTAAATACTCCCCGAAATAACTTTAATTACCTATTTAAATTAGCTACCTAAGATAATCGAATAAGTTATACTTTTATTAGTAGAATTAAGGCCGAAGATAACGTTTATAATTAGATTTTATTTAATTATAATTAAGGTTAATATACGATATAAATTTAATAGTTTATTTATATATACTATATTCGAAAAGAGGGAAATAATTATACTTTCTAGCCTAGAATATTTACTCTAAAATAATTAAAAAAGTATATAAAGTTATTTAGATAATTCCGAGATTCTATATTCTAAAGATTAGTTAAATTACTACTAAAATACTACTTCTTTACTTTTAAAAATAATTTTGTAAACTTCTTATTTACTTATAAAAATTATATCTTCTCTTTTACTAATAATACTATAACTTAGGGACTTTTTAAACCCTAAAACCTTCGAGAGAATACTAACTCTACTACTCGAATATACGAAATAACTTTACAAATCTCTATATAATATTTATTATACGTAAATTATTATTAAAGACCCCTTATTATTCGATAATAGAAATAAAGACGCGGAATATATTATAACAGACGTGCTTCTAGACAGTCGGAACAAACAACACTCTATTCTTAGGACAATAGATCAGGAGAGAAGGAGGGCTCGAGAGAGCTGGGAACTAAATACAGGTTGTGCGCGCTAGTACTAGCGCGCCTCGCTAAGCGAGCATGTGACATCCAGCCCTCGTGACCATAACCGTTACAAATAGAAGTTATAAAAAGATATTATAATATAGTCGTTTAGGCTTACTCTCTTAGTTATAAATATTACTAATAATTATAATTATTATATAGGTAAATAAGATATATATAATTAGTACTATAAAGATATAATAATAGCTCGCGTTACTAAGCGGAATTAGATATTATACTAGTTCTAGCTTCTAGATATAAGAGTATAAGAATATTATAAGCGTAGGACTAGGAAGTTATTTAAACCTACTCTCTAGGTAAGACTTTATTATATTAGTTATTTAGTCTTTACTCTCGCGTTTAATACTACTATAATTACGGACTACTCTATTTATACGAATCTAGGCTAGCTACGAGTTTATACGCCTAGTTAATAAGCTAGTCTAAAGATAATACTACGAGTTAAAGGGGATAGAAGTATAATAATAATACTACTTTTATTATTTTATAGTTATAATAAATCTATAATATAATCGAAGTAGAATTAAGATAATAAGAAGATAGTATATAGTTTATAATATTACGTTATATAGGGAGTGTTTTAATTCGTATTATAATTATACTAGCGATACTACTATATAGAAGGGGGATAATAGGTAATCTAATAATATTAATAAATAAATAGACTTAAGTAATAGCGGGGACTCGGATTAGTTAGTACTTTATTAATCTTAGACGTCTCTCGGAATAGCCTTAATTTAACTTTTTAATATTAATATACTTAAATAAATGAGTTCTCCTATATAGTTTAATAGTTTTTCCTATATAGTTTAATAGCTAACCCGTTTAGGCGAAAGGGGCGTTCCGCATGTTCTGGTAGCTCGGTATTTCCACTTTAGTAGTATTTTAGGTGTAAGTAGGAAATACGTCTTTATTCTTACAATAAAGTTAGTAAACCCAACTACTATTTGAAGCTATTTACACTTAAACAATCTCACCCTTCTATATTATCACTGCCGCCGCTAATTAAGCACTTATACTACTAAATAAGGTGCCTAACCCTAACCCAAGGGGGTAGGTGAGATCTTAATAGCGTAGGTAGTAGGGTTTCATGTTCCGCTAACCCTGACCCCTAGCCCTAACCCTAACGCTAACCCGCCCAAGTTGATAAAGCCACTTCTGTGTTTTGAGTACTCCAACACGCGGAGCGCTTAGAACGCCTTGACTTCCTAAACGGGTTAGCTGTCAAACTGTATAGGAAAAGCCGTCAAACTGTATAGGAGAAGTCAAATAAATACTTGTTTTCGGAAATTATCGCTTAATTAGGAAATCGTAACTTTAAAACGCTGGACGTACATATAAAGTGTTAAGGGGATAGACCCTTTCCCCCTCCCTTTACCTCTATAAACCACCTATAAGTACTTAGTCGTTTTCACCTATCCTTCTCCCTCTCCCTCCTTACCTGTAAGTACTTAGCCGTTTCTACCTATCCCTCCTCCTCTATCCCTCTATATAAGTACTTTCCTCCTTTACTATCCTATAAGTCTCTACTTCTATTATACCCCTATTACCCCCCCTTTCCCTTTCTCCCCCTCCCCTGCCTATAAACAAGTAAACCTGTAAACAAGTAAAGAACTATACCTTTAGTACAAATTAAGGTTTTACGCCTACTGTTAGTATTAGGAAAAGTGCGCGCTAGGGAAGGTTTTGTACCCCGGAACGGCCCGCGACGCGGGTGTCTGGTATTTCCTAACGTAGTTACCAGAGGGCATAGACGCGGGATACCTGACTACACTGAGGTTGCAAGCTGGTAGACGAAGGAAAAGAAATGAGAAAAAGTGAACAGATTATACGAAATGTGGTAATTAAACATTAGGTGTATTTCAATCTATTTAGGGTATCGAGGTCGTTAATCTTGTCTATCCTTACTCCGCGATCTCATGCTATCAGTCGGGGACGCCGTCGCCAGCACAGTTCTACTCCCCTTCTCCTGAATCTCAACAACCTTCATATCGAGACCAACCCGAAACTTCTTTCCGCGCCACTTGACAGTCGTCCCGCCAAAACAAGCCCAAGTCCAGATGGGGAGAGCAAGAAATTCCCGCCCAAGCCAGGCAAGAACCCATTCCCCAAGTGGTCTTCTTGGTGTTGCGGGCCTTGCGAAGGACGGGGTTTCATAATCCAGTTCGACTGAAGAGCCAGAATGAAGTTTTCGATATGCGAAAAAGTCCAGAGTCATCCAGGCAAGTAGACTACTGAGCCAGAATAGGAAGAATGCGGGCCAAGTATTGGGAGCCGCGAGATTCTTGTGACACCAAGGGAGGGTTGTAAATGCAAAAGCTCCGTATGCCGAACATAATAGAGGTTCAACCCCAGGCTCCACAAAGGTTGCCAAAGTCACAGTCCACTTTCTGACGCGTAGCCACCGCACCCTGCGAGCGATATATTGTCGTACTGACATACCAGCCATTGGCTGAATAGCAAGATCGCCGAAAACAAGTCCGTGCTTGTAGAATTTGATACCTTCCTCTTCCTCCTTTACTTGTTTCCTCCAGAGGAGATCTCCAATGAGATGGTCCTCGCAGATGTTTTCGGAGAAAAAGTCGATTCCAGGCGAGTAGTCGGTTGAGGATGAAGTGAGATAATCGAGGTGAGATTTACGAAACATATTCGACTTACCAACGATGCATGGGGCTACAGAGACTGTATTGATAGCCGTATAGAATTTGGCATGGGAGCCTGCCATGAACATCTCTTCAAGGCGTCCTCCACCAGTTCGAAAGATTGTCTTCAGCGATGATTCGTCGTAATCGTGGTGGTCCGTGGTAACTGCTGGATTTGTACCGTAACCCCCAAGTAGCCCTCTTCTCTCCTCTCCAACACCTGCGCCCACGCTGTCGACTACGAGCGGCAGTTGATGAACGAATTTGTAAGGGATTGTTCTTGACCCGTCTGGTCCGTACCCACAGAGCTTATCGACCATTCTTCCAGCAACGCCTTTTCCAATCCAAATGTTGCAGTCCAAAGCCCATATTATATCCCCTTTGGCATCCCTATAGCCGCGACTCATGTTTCGAATCTTGGGGTTTGGCCCAAGGTTGCTGCTTCCTCCATTGCCACTGAGAACTGGATCCTCCTCTTCCACAAATATCCTCGCATCAAATGCTGGGAAGTCTACCAACAGTCGTTGGAGTACTGGAAAAGCCGGATCATCCCTCGAAGATATACAAAAGTGTATGGTCAACCTTTCGGAAGGATATAACTGTTGAAAAGTGGCAGCAAGGCATTCGTAAAGTTGGGGCTCTAGTCCTTTCACAGGACGAATAATTGTAACATGGGGTATGTTTTCGAGCTTCAGAGTAGGAGACACTGCAGGCTTGGGCTTGGTTGAATAGCGACGAAATCTGGGTTCAGGTAAGTAGAGGTCATAAGAGGAGAGCATTGGTGTTACTGTACAATTGGGTGAGTCCAATGGCTTGTACGGCAAGGATAAAACAGTACCAGATGCCACATGTAGCCGAGACGGCGAAGAGCCAAGTTGGAATGGCATCTTCTCCGCCCACAGCCCGAGCTGCGTTGGCAGTCGCGAAGGCGGAAGAAAGGTATAAAGAACGAAAAAGGAACATTCAATCAATTCTCAAACAATTCAAGTGTTGACCTGGGAAAGACATAGGGGGCGCGCTGAAGAAATAGCAATGAGTCCGGAGAGTCTGGAAGAACTCCGGCCAGGGGCCTTGCCACGACTCCCACCAGCAATTCCACCTCCACAGCACCTGCGGCCGCCGTTGCATAATATCACGTGCACGTTAGCGGAAAAAGTCCGGCATTTCGCGCAAGAAGAAAAACGGAAAAAGCTCAAAAAGGCCGCACTCCCCCCACCTGAACCATTCAACGTCTTCATATTTTTCCACCGCGCACTCCTCAACACTTCTCGAGGACCCAATCCGAAGTTGTAAGTACATTTCTCCTTTCTTTGGAACCTATGCAGCGAGGCGGATGCCACATTGCGGTGATGACACCAAACGATGCTTAGGAGATGTGACTCTGACTTTATGTCTCTCTCCAATGCTGGCTCAATTCCTTCGGGAAGACTACAACGGTATCTGAGCAATGCAGACCATGCACAAGTCTTGAAGATGACGATGGCGATTGATCCAAGAGGCTCCTGCTGACCATGTCGCGCTTGGTAGGTCCCTGCGAAATGACTCGGCGATAGCATAGCTACACCATGGCGGACGCGATCGCAATGCCAACCTCGATTGAGAAGGTCAATGGCACAGCAATTGACCCGACTATAGAGATACCTAAGACCGAACATGCCGCGCCCACGGCGACAGTTCCTCGTCCGCCTCGGGGACCGACCAAATTCCAGATGTTGAATAAACGCTATGCTTTGCCCGCCCCCTTGCGAACCTTTCCGCTTCCAACGTTTGTACCTCACAACCCTCTTTCTCTCCTGCACATACTCTATGTTTGGGTGTCTCAAACACTTAGTCCACAGTCCTCCGCCTTTGATCCTCTATATCAAGGTTGGTTTTCTGCTGAGACTCGATCAGTACATGTCATCGACCCTCGATCTGCCAAGGCGCTGTGGGATCAAGGGTTCTATGGCAAAGGAAACTTGAGTCGAAGTGAGCCCAATTGGCTCAAGGCTGAGAAGGAGAAACAGGCACGAGGTTCGAGCAAGGCAAAAACAAGTGAAGAGCTCACTCGCAAAAGACGTCGTGAAAGGCAGCAGGTTAAATGGGAGCGGGCGAGGTTACAGAAAGAAGCCATTGACCAGAAGTTGCTCGAGGAAGCCGAGGCGGCCAATAGACCAGACGTAGCCATCAATGGAATTCCTTTGCATGTAGAGATCTCTTCCGTCGTCTCTGCTGTGGACACTCCCCCGGAATTAAGTACCAGTGACGATGCCTCTGATGTTACCACACCTCGAGGTTTCGTTTCCCCTGTCGGACCTCTCGAGCTATTACAACTTCCGAATTCCGAGGCTGAACTCGTCTCTTTCTTCAATGGCACAAAGCCTTTCGTGACTGACATCAATCTTTCTTCTGAGCAGTCGCCAGAACTGGACGGCATCATCCGCCATCTTGCGCCTGTGGGTCCACTAGAACTTCTAGCCTTGCCCAATTCGGTAACATCATTGGTTGCATACAATATTGAAGCACCTGCGATGCCCTTGGAGTCCTCTATCGCAACCCCCGCGGCACACGGAATTCTTGGGAATGTTGTGACTCGAGACCTAGATACTGCTGGCAATGGTTCGATACATGACGATGGGCTTTTTCTGGACGGTTACACTAAAGCCAACGATACTGTTTCGACATCCGTTACCAGTGACGAGGTTTCCATGGCTTCGTCAAACACAGAAGATACAGCCATTGAAGGTCTTAAAATCAATAGCACGCCGAGACTCAAACGTCAGAAAAGTGTTCGGTTCTCACCCACTGTGGAGCAAAACACCTTCATGCAAAATCAACCACCAAGTCCAGGTCTTATCAACGAGGTCATCCTCCCCGCGGCTGCCGTTGAGGTGAAGTCCTTGGTCATCAAAGATCAAGAGCATACCCAACTCACCCTGGAAGAAGCATTTTTCTTGTCCTACGCCCTCGGTGCGATTTCTATTTACGATCCTGAAACAAGAAATCCAATCTCGAACCAAAATCTGTTATGCCTTTTCCGTCGCACATCCTACTTCCCACCTTTATTGAAAGATACCCTACTCGCCCCGGACGACCCATTCATGCTTAATTACTCTGTATATCATCATTTCCGCTCTCTCGGCTGGGTCGTCCGGTCAGGAGTCAAATTTTCAGTCGATTTTATGCTATACACTCGTGGCCCGCCATTCTCTCATGCGGAATTTGCGGTTCTTATTTTGCCTTCATATAGTCATTCATATTGGGATAATAACGAAGCTGCCAAAGCAAATGAGAGACGAACCTGGGCGTGGCTGAGCTGTATTAATAGGGTCATAACTCAGGTCAAGAAAACGGTCATTTTGTGCTATGTGGATATTCCCAGACCTATCACTGCCGCGGAGGAAGAGCAGTTGGATATTCATGGCGTTCTGGCGCGATATAAAGTTAGGGAATTTGTTCTGAAGCGTTGGGTATCGAATCGTCAGCGGTCTGCATGATTCTGGGCTACGGGATACCTATGATCGAGCGGTCATTGGAAGAAATGTAATATCATGATTTTTGTATATTTACGCATGGGACATACAAAAGAATATTCCTCTTTGGCTCGCAGCTTTTTCAATCACACCATGGGAAAGTCGGTATGCTTGGCAAGTGCCCGGCTAGTTACGTCCGTGATGCCAATATTGTTTTGATGTACCCTTCAACTATCAAGCATATCTGATCTTATTGTAATCACACGTTTGGTTAATCAGAGAACGCAGATAGGTCAATTATATCTGGATACTAAACGAGTTCTGACTTGCGTATGTCCATACCGTATACACATTGGTGCTTTTGTACATGATGATACTGAAAGAATGTGATTATTCATACTTTCATTATTTCACTTTAATAGGCTGTATCACTCTTTTTTGAAAGAAGAGGCAAGCGTATGAAGCCAAAAATGGTAATTTAAGCAACTTACCCCGCAATCACTATACCCGCCAGCATAGATCTCTTGTATTGATATTGATTACTGAGCCAAGTCTTCCTGGGGTGGTTGCACGAGAAGATAGTCGTGTACTTCACATTGATTACTCAACTAAAGGGCAAATCAATTGATTAGTTTGAATGTATCACCATTACTGATCAGCTCAAGATATACTTGGAAGATGAAGAGGATGTTAGTTATAAGAGTTCAGAGAATCTCCTATTCTCTAGATATCAGTCCCTCCCTCATAACTCATTTACAATAAGTCCAATTGCATTTTCCAAACAACCATTCACACCCATCCTCCTGAATCACTCCAATCAAACACTTCTCTCCAAAATGGCAACCCACCCCATCACCAAAATCTTCATCATAGGCGGAACCGGCGCCCAAGGTCTCCCCATCATCCACGCCCTAGCACCACACTACCAAATCCTCGTCCTAACCCGCGACACCACCTCTCCGCGGGCCCAATCCCTCCTCACCCTCCCCACCATCTCGCTCCTCCAAGGCTCCCTCGCCAACGAAGCCGTCCTCAAAAAGGGCTTCACCGGCTGCCAAGGCGCCTTCATCAACATCGACGGCTTCAACACCGGTGAACAAGCGGAGATGTACTGGGCGATTCGGTGCTATGAAATCGCTCTCCGATCCGGTGTTCGGTTTTTTGTGTACGCGAATTTGGAGTATGTGGGGAAACTTACGGGGTATGATGAGAGGTTCCGCGCGGGTCATTATGATGGGAAAGGGAGGGTGGGGGAATGGATTTTATTCCAGAATCGGACGAATTCTAAGACTATGGCGAGTGCACTCTTCACGACGGGCCCGTATATCGAGATGTGCATCAGTTCGCGGACGCTGCTCTCGCCGACTATCGAAGACGGGGTCGTCACGTGGAGGGCGCCGATGGGGGATGGGTATATGCCCGCGGTCAGTCTGGAGGACTGTGGATATTATGTTCGATGGCTTTTTGAGAATCGGGTGCGGGCTGATGGCATGAATCTCCAGGTTGCGATTGGGGATGTTGGGTTGGCGGAGTTGGCGGAGGCGTTTGGAAGGGTAACGGGGAGACAGGCGAGGTATGTGGATGTGGAGATGGAGGCGTTTTGGAACGGGGAGGGGAGGAGGGAGTGGGGGGAGAGGCCGGCGGGGTATAGTGCTGGGAAGGGGGGGATGAGTATGAGGGAGAATTTTACGGGTTTTGTGGGTTTTTTTGTTCTCTCTTTCTGCTCTCTCTCTCTCTCTACTTTTTTATGTTCAGCAACTAACCCTTTCAATAGTGGAATATCTATAAACACAAAGTCCTAAAGAGAGATTACAAACTCCTAGACGAGATCCATCCGAATCGCATCAAGAGTGTCGAAGAGTGGTTTCGCAGGGAGAACCAGAAGGGTATTGAAGCAGGCAAGGGGGATTTGTGGGAGAGGGTGCAGCCTGAGAATTTGGTTCCGGTTTTGAAGCTTGTGGAGGATGATTGGAAGGGGAGTTTGTGAGTTATTGGGTTTTAGAACTTCTACAAGTAGAGGTTGGTATTAGGGTGGGAAGATATGTTCACTTTGGATTCTCAGACCTGATAGGGGAGATAAGGACTGGAGAAGAGTATTCTTTGGATGTTCTGCTTTTTTTACGTCGGATGTTAATTAACACTTTAAATCTCTCGGGAGAGTTATTACCTCTTGGGCTCTCGATCAATTCATTCCATTACTTGAAAGAACCAGTGATTTAACGTTTAAAAATATCACAAAAATCAGTGTTTATTTACTGACGCTTTTTTTTCTACTAGCAGCCTTACACTCGGAATCTCGCTTAACAGTCCTGCGTGTGTATATATATATGACTTCATACGGTATAATGAAGTTCTGGGAACTCTTACAGGTTCAAGGAGCACGAGATTTGAGATACACCATATCTCTTTTATAGTAATGGTCGCTCATAAAATCCAGGACGCAAAATAAATACACACTCGGATAGCTGCAAAATAATAAGAACAAAGATGGTTTGCCCGATTTCGTTTTTGTGTAGCATACAAACAACAAAGAATCACATTCCTTTGGCACTCGTATCTATCAAAGTTTTCATTGTTCTCTTGTTGAGAGCCACGAAAAATACCGTTTCGAAATCTTGATTTGAGAGACATGGTACAATGTGTCGCTCATACCTTTTTTCTTGCCCATCCTGCCGTCAAGAAAAACAGCTAATTGTGGTAGACTGCAGAGATGGATTGACTCACGGCTACAAGTCGGCCTGGCTCGCTGACTATTCAGCACGGGCACTATCAAAATGCGTACTAACATTAGATATTCCTCATAGACCTATGCGTGGATTTCCGTGCTGGCAATGTGTCACTGTAGGCATTCCTGAAGGATTGCTCCCACCACCTAAGACCAGAGAAAATCTCATGGTCCCTGATCTCGGCCGCAGAGCAATACAACTCTCAGAGCGCCTCTTCCTTGAAGCGGGAAATTTTAACCGGGCAAATGTCCCTGAAAGCCAGTACTTGCTTCGCGAGGAAAACGATTATCAAGATCTCTACGGAATTCTCCAAACTCTGTCTTTCACCCTTGGGCAACTGGTTAAGGATGCGATGGGTCGACCTTCGAATAACGACCAACCGCGGAGAATACAAGAATGTCTCCACCAAGCAGCGTACTTTTGCATCTCACAGTACAAATCGGAGGTCGAGAAATTATTTGGTAGTCTGAGCGATATATATGTCTTCAATCTCGTTGCCCAGCATGAAAAGCTAGCCGGAATCCGACCTTATCGACACAAAGCTCGATACAACTTCTTTCCCTTCGCCTCCAAAGTACAAGTCGATCCAAATATTCAAGATACGGACGACGACCCGAATAAGGAGTTTAATGAGTATTGCCCTACCTGCCAGGACTCATTGGGCTACGTTGAAGAGGGCACGGCTACTGTATCACGCACTTCATTTACTCATGGCCCAGTGAGAGTTCCATGCTGCAACTTTTCGGTGCTTCATGTCTTCTCGAATGGATCTATAGAGACGGAAAATACAGCTGTCCGCTGTGCAGAGCTGGTTTCTCGAAAAACGATCTGTCTGTGTTACTGAATCCCCCGCGGTGGTTTAGTTACATCAGATTTAGGGATGAAAATGGCGATGTGAGATATGGAGATGGATTGGCACATAGATGGTTTTGGATATACTCTTTTGAAGCAGTTACAGCTCCAGTGGATCAAGAGATGGATGTGGAGAAGAAACTATCAAATCTTGGCTTGTAGATGTAGGCATCTTTCAGTCGGACCTCATCGGAGGGAACGAGGTCACGGAAAGCAATAAAAAGTTATGTAAGCAAGTGGAGTTAAAAGAAAAAGACTCTTGTATGTAAGAGGGGAATTAGATACCCAAAAATTCCAAAATTTCAGAACTTCGTATCGATTGTCTTAGTTGTTTCTTTCAAATTTCACCCATAAGCACCCACACCCACCTTCCCATAGGTACACAAACATATAAATTCAAGGATTCTTTATCATTATCAGAGGGCTAGTCTGGAGGTGACGCATAGATGACCATGTCTGATATTCTAGGGGACGTTGCGCAGAAAATCCAAATATCCTTCACCCACGTTTGGCACTGGCAGTATTCGGCGACAATCCCTATGAATAACTCTCGATGTAGGTGTGGCCATATCTATGTACAGTACTGTACTGTAAAGATACACAAGATCCACTCTAAACGAAAGAGGATAATTATTTTACATTGACCTCAGCCCATGTTTCAATTCAAAAAATCTCCTCTACTGGTTGGTACTGGAACCTGGATGGCAGAGTCAGGGTTATCACGTGACACAGACTTGATAGCAAAATCCGGCAACATGAGAAATCGAATGAGATGTTGCAAAACAATAGGGGTTGACATGGACGATTTCTGGATATTTTCCCTACTGCTAGTAGAATATTTGGAAACGGCACAGAAGAATCAGTAAACCCACTCGAACCGGCGAGGACAAAGTTACAAAATCTCAGTTCACAATCATGACTTCGAAATGTTCCGTTATTCATGATACATCATTTGAAGAGTTATACTTTCCATCTTGCAAACACTTCCCATCATATGCTTCACGATAGAGACGAAAAGTTTTGCTTGGTGGATTGCTCCGTTATGTTATCTCAAGGCCAATTGAAGCATCTTACAAATATAGAATAATTATTCTACTTATTTTAGAACTCTCACTCAACTTTCACCGTTACAGCGCTTTCCGAGAGTTTAGGAAAATGAGGCGAATTACTCCACGTTCCTCTTCTTCCCCGCTATCTCAGCCGGTTCGCCTAGCTTCACCCGCCCCTTAAAATAAGCGAACCCCGCCAAGGCCCATGCAGACTGGTTCGTCTCGGCCTCCCGCCCATCGTTTGTTTTGAAACACAATGCCTCACCTCAAAACCACTCAAAACTGCGGGCGTGTTTGGAAACATTAGATGAAGTAGCAATTGTCGCTCCATCAGACATTGCGATCGAAAACTTTGGACCGGGTTATTGCGTCAGACATTTAAGATGGAATGGAATAGAATGTATGGGATATATACATTGTAAAGAATAATTCAATATACAGAATATTGGTAGGAATTTGAGAAGAAGAGATAAAAAAAGACAACAGGGTAACCGCCAGGTAACAATCATAAAGAAGAAGAAAAAGCAATTCATAACCTCTCCAAAGCCCGTTACAGGTGTTTCGGAAGGGGCAGAAGCAGCATCAACAGAAGCTTGATAATGGGTCCAGGTGTTGGCATTGA
Organism: Hymenoscyphus occultus; assembly: GCA_900536445.1. NCBI lineage: Eukaryota > Fungi > Ascomycota > Leotiomycetes > Helotiales > Helotiaceae > Hymenoscyphus > Hymenoscyphus occultus. The sequence goes on along the minus strand of UNPT01000202.1, from coordinate 33,977 downwards.
CATTAGCAGTGCCTTGAAGGCAATTATACTCTCTCGGACTTGTGCTCCTAGTCTGACTTTGCGCACTATCTCAGCCCTGGTTGCTGTTCTATTGCCTTCGAGTGGCAGTACCAGTGCTTCCTTAGTAGTTTCTGTTGCTGGTGCTGTATAGGCCGCTGTTCTGGTTGGTGTTGGAGTTGCCGTTGCCTTGATTTTGAGTGCTACTTCCTTGGGACTGTGTCGACGATCCAGTTCCCCCGTATTGAATGGTATTCCCTGTGCTCTATTGTCCCTGGTTTGAAGTACTCTCTGGTCGTGGTTTCTCAGTGCCAGCGTTTTGATTGGCCTCTGGCTGTGGTTTCTCAGTCCCACTGTTTGTATTGTTCTCTGGTCGTGGCTTCTCGCTCCCGCCATTCTGATTGCCATTGGCCTCTGGTTTTGGGCTTTCAGTCCCACCGTTTTGATTGGCCTCTGGTCGTGGTTTCTCAGTTCCGCCACTCTGGTTGCCATTGGCCTCTGGCTTTGGGCTTTCAGTCCCACCGTTTTGATTGGCCTCCGGTTGTGGCCTTTCAGTCCCGCCGCCCTGGTTAGCCTCTGGTTGTGGTTTTTCAGTTCCACCACCGTTTTGATTGGCCTCTGGTTTTGGTTTTTCGTTCTGATTGCCTTCTGGTTGTGGCTTTTCAGTTCCGCCGCCCTGATTAGCCTCTGGTTGTGGTTTTTCAGTTCCGCCATTCTGGTTGGCCTCTGGTTGTGGCTTTTCAGTTCCGCCGCCCTGATTAGCCTCTGGTTTTGGTTTTTCGTTCTGGTTGCCTTCTGGTTGTGGTTTTTCAGTTCCACCGTTTTGAGTCCCACCCATACCCATTGCTGGTCCTTGTCCTGCGGTTGCACCGAGGGTAGGTGCAAACTTAATCTGACTCGGTGCCAATCCTGAATTATTCAGAGCAGCGTTGGAAAGTTGCGTGATACTTGGAAGAATATTAGGATTCCTTCGAAAAAGGTATTAGTTTCTATAATCGATTGGCATGAAGAAGAGGAAGATTTACCTGGCCTCTTCGATAATTTTAAGTTGAGCCATAGCAGTCGCTGGTGTAGGATCGTTCATAATTGCTTGAAGACCGTTGAGAACGATGGGCGTGTTTTGGACAATAAGTTGATTGGATGAGGAACCAGCAGTACCAGCAACCTTGGCAAGAACAGCACGTTGACCATTCTCGTCACTCTCTGCAGAGAACGCTTTGGTGGCGAGAGCCTTGATGACTGTTGGATCTTGTTCTGTACCGAGAGCATTCAAAGATGCGGAGACAACACTGGCATCGCGCTTGAAGCCATCAGCGGCGACTCTAACAGACATCGGGTCGGTCTTCTTCTGCCTGGGTTCCAATGGGCTGGCAAGAGCCGTGCCGATAAAGCACAGGGTTGCAAGCCGAGCGAACTGCATGATGACTGATAATGATATCAAATTAGAAATAGAATGTAAAGACAGAAAGACCAGCTTCTCTGTATATTAAAATGTTAGTTGGGGAAAGAGAGTGGTGGAGAGCGAGTGATCTGCCGCGCAAGAGGAATAAGAAACACTGTTGGCGGAGGAAGGGGTTTTATCAAGTCGGTCGTCCCAGCAGAACGACATAGAGTATGACTCTTGATCATACCAGTAGAAAATAGCATGGCATAACACACACTGTCAGGGTTTCGCGGTATTGCCGTTGACTGTCCACGCTGTGGTTCGATGCGATATCCCTAGCGATGCGACATGTTGTTTCTTCCCACAAACCCCTTGGCGGGGTGTTTCGAACATCCTCACGGTCCTTTATGGGATTTGGTAGAACCCCATTGGCCGAAAATCATTTAAACTATATGCTTAGTTCAAGTCCGATTTCACTTAGGCTGTTTTAAATCCAAGAGACAGGAATCTGTCAAGCAAAGAAGCAATTTTCTTGAATTCAAATCACTTCGAGATACTAGACCGTGTCGTTGAGGCACCGAAAAGTATAACAGTTGCACAAGAACTCCAGTCTTTGAAAAGACCATAATTACTTTCACATCACGCGGCTTCAGGAGATACACTTTCTTCCAGCTTCGCTCCCAAAACCTTCCAAATGTTCTCGACTTCCAAATCGATCTCACTGCTTCTCCCAGGGATAAGAAAATCACTGCCATCGGGATCCTGAATGTAATTCACATAGTCGTCCTAATTGCACCCTTTGTTAGCAAACGAGTCACACTTTAAATAGAGTAGAATATTATGTCTACCTTTCCTAGAGTCAATTTCAGAGCGCCTTCCATAGCCATGGGTTTATATTCTTTCAACCTTTTCCCCGCAATGAGCCTCATGATGTTCGAGCGCACGACCTCTGCTTGGAACAACCCCGCCCTGGCCATTTTGGGGCCCCCTGTCTCAGCAACATCCCCGAGCGCAAAAACGTTTCGAAGATCTGGACTGCCATCAATCTTTTCATGTTGTTGAATCTGCAAAGATGGATGGACAAGAATCCGATGATTTTGAGTGGAGATTGAGGAGGGTGAAATTACCTCGAGAAGAGACGAATTTGGAGTTTGGCCGGTGCATGGAATCTATAGTTGTTAGAACAACACTTTTGGGTTTCAAGGATGACTAACCACTAGCTCATAAGTCACCGTCCCGCCATCCTTGAACGTCACTTCTGTCTTGTCCCAATTTGACATCTTTGGAATGGTAGGTCTTTCTCCGAGTATTATTTCCACGCCCATTTTATGTAGTTTATCGAGAACATACACATGTAATCTCCTGCCAAAAGTTGGAAGCAGTTGCTCCCTTGAGTGTATGAGTGTGACACGCTTCTCGGGATAGAAGGTTTTGATGTCACTAACTAGTTGAACTCCGACTGGTCCAGCTCCTACAATAGCGATAGATTTAGATTGTTGGATACGCAGCTGTAGGACTTGTAGTTCGTGGCAAGCACCATCTTTTTGGCTTGACAAAAGTTTCGCAGGGGGTGACTGTTTGACGCCAGTGGCAATAGCGAGGTATTTGAAAGGAATGGATTTCCCAGACTTCAAATGCACCTCTTTCTCTGTGAATCCGACTGCTGTGTCTTGAATCTGTTCAAAGATACCCTTTGGAGCGTTATTGCCTCTCAATCCATTATACGGAACGAAAGCCTTTTGTTCGCGACCTGAAACCACAGAGTAACGAGGAAAGTTGAATGTAAAGTTGAAATGCGAGTTTCTCTCTACTAATATGACCCGAAAGCCGGAAGGCAGAGACTCCGCTAGACTTCTGGAGAGAACTCCTCCTGCAAACGAACCACCTATCACAACAACATTTTGGGTTTCCGGAAGCGATTTGTAAGTAAAACGATGGACGAAAGCTTGCGTACGTCGGTAAAAGCCATGGAAAAGAGTTCCGAGGAGGACTGGAAAGTACTTCCTCACGGCTCTAAACTTTTCATACGCCATTCTGAATTATCTTGCAAGTACAAAGCTAGTAACAGATGAAGTCCAGGAAACATCAAAATATATATACCCAGGAGGTGATTTCGAAGTCGGGTAGCACAGCGGCTCCCACTAACTCCGAGATCAACTTTCCGGTCCGTTTATTTCTAATCAGATCTGGCTGACGAAAACTGACCAGTGAATACACGAAGAACACGTTGGCTGATGCAGTATGATTAGATTCGAGATTAGATATGAATCGTTTGGTCTGATAATACATGCATGTCCATCAGCTCGGAAACCGAAGTTTGCGAGCACCGAAGCCCGCAAAGCCTTACTTGGTAACTCATATTGATGGAGAAATGACACTGAAATGCCATCTTCTCTCTCGTGAGCGATATGCATTTATTTAATACAGCAATTTCTTTTCTTCTGTATGTCAACCTGGCTGAGAATATTCAGACGAATGACTGCACTTGAAGGACGAATAAAAGGGGTTGAGCCCTCTGCCTGACGCTTCATCTCTATATTACAGTACCACATCTATTATTCTGCGTGATCGGACAACCGTGTTCATGTTCAAAGGTTGGAATCTGTGAAGGATGCATCGCCCAAAAAATACTTCTACCCCGTTGTACTGTAGTGGGGGCTCAAAATAAGCTTAAATTTGGGGCCCGCTCCAGGCTCTCGATGACGTCTAAACTCCACTATTTGTTTCAAGGAGCCTCCCTGTGTCGATCACTGTTATCAATTATCTACTCGTACAGCATCTTTCCCAACCACTCTCACCCAGATACGGAGTACAACACTTGAAATGCACCTCCCACGGCAACGCTTGCTTCTGACCCTCTCTCGACCAAACCAATTCCAGAACACATCACCAAAATTCTCCATCACATCCCGTCCATTCACAATGGCCACCCCACCTCCAGCATTGCCAATGAAAATAACCCCGCTCCCACGTTCTTCCTACCCTTCTCCAATGACCTACCCACCATCAGTATTCACACGCCAAGATGAAAACAACGACTCAGAGTGGTACTCACAACCAAGATACGTCCACCATATTGACGCAAAAGCCATCACGACGCTAGAAGCCTACTACTCAACCATCATCACCCCTAGCCACCACGTTCTAGACATCTGCTCGAGTTGGGTCTCTCATCTCCCCGCCTCACTCAAACCTCAAGCTATGATCGGAATCGGACTAAATTCCCTCGAGCTCGCTCGGAATACACATCTCACCAAATACAGCGTCCAAGATCTGAATCTTAACCCAACGCTTGAGGTGGAGGATGAGAGTATCGATGTCGTGATTTGCAATTTGAGTGTGGATTATTTGGTTCAGCCGATTAAGATTTTCGAGGAGATGAGGAGGGTGCTGAAGGTAGATGGTACGGCGCATATGGCATTCAGCAATCGGTGTTTTCCTACTAAGGTTATCGGGCCTTGGATGGGGATGAGTGATGCGGAGAAGAGACGGTGGGTCGGTGGGTATTTCTGGGCTAGTGGAGGTTGGGAAGGGGTTGAGGAGGTGGTTTTGAATGAGGGTCATAGGTTCTTGGGGGTTGGTGATGAGGATCCACTTTTTGTTGTTAGAGGGAGGAAAGCCATTACTCACGCGCAGTGAGCTCGATGGGATCTGGTAGAGGGTAGTCTATAATTGAATTGTGTGATGTAAAATAGTGACTTTGCCAATTTTATCTAACCATACATCGGATACATCACAACAAGAGCGATTCAACGGACAATATCAGCATGAGGGAACCTCTATCGTCAAAAGACACATTAACTACCTCACTTCTCAGGGATCAAAACACCACTCTCCCTCAGGGCTGAAATTGCCTGCTCCTCAATCCACTCTGTACACTTCCTCATCGCAGGTCTCCCCTCGCCAACCTCATAAAATCCACCCTCAGGGTTAAATTGTTCCGTCCTTCCAGTCTTAGGATTATACCTCTTCTGCCTCCCAGGCGGTTCCAACGTCTTTAACACACTTTCAATACCCTCCTCATCTACACCATCCTTAATATGCCCCAGCAGCTCCTTCGAGAAGAACATCTCATCATTCTCTGGTGCCGAAGTCTCGAATCGTTTTTGATACACCATTCCAGTCACGAGATCCCCGGTGACGTGATGAGTGGTGCCCGTCCCGTTGAGGGTGTCGAGGGGTGTTTGGATGAAAAGTGTTGTGTGGTAGCGGGGTTGAGGCATTTCTGGGTCGGGAATTGAGAGGCGGAAACGGATTTTGTAGATTTTGGTTGGGTTGGACATTTCCTTTGAAAATTGGGTCTCTTCTGTACCGTATTGGAAGGGTTGGGTTGGTTTGAAAAAGTGATCGGCTGAGTGCACAAGAGGATTTCTTTTCCGCACAATGGAAACCGTTTGGTCTGTTGCTGCGACGAAAAGTGTAGTAGAGTTGTGAGGAATCATTCATAGAAGTCTTTTGTTTAGAAACTATGGTAGAAATTAAAGGGCAAGGTTGGTGGGTAAATTGGGAGGTTGGGTTGGACTTTTTCGCTTAGCTATCATGCGGCCACAAAATCCTGTATCATTTTGTAGTCACGCACGTTTCCAAGAATGACTGGAAAGGTTCATTAAAGAAAAGCACCCGGATTTTATTTCTATCGGCATAAGTCCCGTCATCAATGACAGAAAACTGATATGATTCCTATTGCCTCGCCCGCCTATCATTGCGTAATCCCCATTTCGAAAATGGTTAACTTGGCGACATTCATCTTGTGGCCTACAATTCGCCTAGCAAAGTAGATTGTAGTAAAAACCCCGTCTACTGTGACATGCAGTGTGATCACTAATTAAGCCCGAACTGCCAATTTTTCCAAAGCCTCAGTGACCTTCTCCTCCTCAGACACATGACTAGCAGCCTTAGAATACAATGCATGCTCCTGCAGATCTCGATTCTGATCGGGGTCGAGATGGTATGTCGCATTGAAGACCCACTATGGAAAAACGAAATCAGAATCGCCCAGTATCAACCAGAAGACAGTCGCCATTAGATGAGATGTACTTACAGTGTTGTTAATGATGATACCTCGCTTATAAGCATCATCCTTAATTTTGTCCCACCACGCCTCAATCTCGACGTGATGAGTTTCCTGAAGTCCAGACTAAGTTAGCCTCAGCAACCAATAATATCGGAGAAGTCAACAGAACAAGCTTTCTTACCATCTGAGGAGGATTACTATCCCGGTACCTAGCATAACCCTTTCCACCCTTAAAGATCTAGAGATTATCAGACTGTTCTGCCTTCCTCCCTCCTCTGGCCCCATCTCATCAAGAACATCGTACCTCGGCCCACGAATCAATACAAGCCATCTCCATCTCCGACATCTTACTCCTAACCAACTTCTTATCCGCAAGCTTACTCTCCTTAATCGAATTCACGCCCCATTTTTCTAAAGCCTTGGCTCTGGTCAAGATCGCCCAAAGCTCTTCCATGACACATTTGTTGACGAGATTGTGGTTTAGGGCTTGCATCTTTTGGAAAAAGCGCATGTAGCCGATCTCGTTGACTAGCTGGTTGAAATTGCAACCTTCGAGGTTGGAGATGTTGAGCGGGATGTTGAGGTTTAGGCTGTGAGCTTTTTGGATGACCGCCATTTCGCGGGCTAGGAGATCCATTGTTGTGGTTTGGGGAGGATTTACAGAAGGTTGATGGGGGTGTGAGCAGTGGAAACTTGTTGGTTGGAGGTTGGAGAATTGGTCATTTATGAGTGAGTTCGCACAGTAGGGTTGATGGGTCTTGCCTGAGGCTTGCAAGAGGGATAGTGAGTATCTCTCATAGACGTTGTTGGGCTTGTAGCTTGTGAAGCTGTAGGGGAGTTAGATGCGTGAATAAATTTCCTGGGAAGAGGCATAGAGCAGCCCTTTGAAGTTCTTGAAGTGAATGACTTTTCATTCTTAGGTTACTATCATCATTCATGCAATGGGACTCATTCTTTATAAAGCTCAAATGATGATGCAAATGAAATACATTCCTTGGAAATGAATCTGAGTAACAACAGTATCTGCCTGCTACCTGCCATTGCCAATTTCCAATTGCAGTGAGAATACACAAAGAAATAGCTGACGCCTTTCTACTACCCATACCTACCACATTCAAGGGTGATCAAATCAACACAACCTCAATGCCTCGTTATCTATTCCATAAACAATTGGTCTCACTCAGAAACTGAAGTTCTCAATTGCTGCTTCTATGGTTGCCTTTTGCTTTTCCTCCTTTCTCATGCCTTTCTAGTAGTTGTAGGATGAGAGAGGCTCTCCCTTACTCAAAAACAGTTGAATTTCCTCACTAAGCTAAGAGAGGGGGAGACTACATACTATATTCCTAGGTTATGTTTTATATTCTTTGCACCTGGCCTTCCATTGAAAGCAGAGGATACTGTAGCTACATCTCTCTTATGGTTTGCTACATTGCTTGCTTTTTTAGTAACGCTCTCTTCTAATCTCACAAAGAAATTTGTTGTAGAGACGCAAAGCGGCCGTAACTACTAGGTATATAGTTTCACTGCGCAAACCTTCTAAATTAAATTTCATTGATCCGAAAACAATTGATAAAAAAGTCTAGGACGATTGAAGTAATTGACTCAAAGATCAAGGATAGTTATACAGCTTAGCGCACTGCTAACAGGAACAGGCCAGTAATCTTGCAACCTGGTTTGCCTACTGTGGGAGAGAGGTAGGGGTGGATTATAGCCGTAATGTGAACTGGACTGCACGTAGAGTTAAAGGTAACATCCGTAGCTCTACCGTATACTGAATTGAATTTGTTTGCAAGTATTGAACTAACATTCAGCTAGTCTTTATAGATACCTATATCAAGCTTGCATTAGGATGCAACCTTTCGCTTCCTGGTAAGTTATCCTTTGCTCCAGAACAAGCACAAACTAGTAGGTAGAAACGCCTAATCAGGTTTTACCTTAGTACTTTCGCGAATCGAAACTGGTGGAAACTAATCAAAACAGGTAGGACGCAACCCACCAAACCTGATTAGGCGTTTCTGCCTACCATTTTGTGTTTACAACGGAGTGAGGGATAAGAGGTGGGACAAAAAACAGCACATAATATTAAGCGAGGTCTTCGTAACTTGTTCTCAGTGATCTTCGTTCAGAATTTGGATACAAATAAAGATTTAAATACCACAAGTCAAGGAACTCATAAGTAGAGAAGTTTACCCTTAACTTTTAATAGGCGGATTTTATCGCCGAGTTTATAGATCATTTAGTGGTCAAGTTCATTCTATAAGGTAGACAAAAGCTATGAACCAACTATACGAGTACCGAAGGTATAAAGATAGCTTAGAGAGCTAGGAGAGAACTATGGAAGTTATTACTAAGTAAGCTTAGGTGGCGAGTTATCCTATAAATTAGTGCTTAATTAAGTCTAGCTCTATAGGTAATATTTAAAGCTATTTAGACTTCCCTTTACGTAACCTGCCTTATACTTGCTAATAGAGGGACCTAGTAGAACTACTAACCTAGATTAGGCGAAATTATATATTTATCTAAATCCTATCCCCTACTATATAACTTAATAAAACCGGTAGGTACAACGTTCTAATTAGGTTTAGTATAAGGGATCTCGCTATTTAAATTGGTATAATACTACTCTAGGTAATTACAACGTTCTATCTACCTGTTTTATTAATTTAAGGAGTAAGGGATACCCCGTTCTATAATAATTCGTTACTTAAATCGAGCATTTAAAATCCCTATACAAGTTTTAAGTTATGTGCGACACTAGTAAACTTTTTTACTCGTATGAAAATAAAAAACGGGCAACAAAATACAAAGACTGATATCGCTCGAACTACGCTCAATTACCTAGGGACCATATATAACTTGTAAACTGACTTTTGTTAGTATAAACACCTCTCTGGCCTTCTCAAATGGCGCTTATTTGTTTCACAGTTTTCGCATATAAAAATCGTCCACTATTTACAGTAGAAGGAACTAAACCTCCAAAGTCTCAGTATAAACAGTCGGCAAAACTTATCTAATACTACTACAGTACTAATAATGTAGTGGTGAGAAGATAAAGGTGAAACTAAGCCACTGTGGCGCTATGACGACACACTTTTGGTGAATTTCTTTTTAAGGAACCGAGGCACACGACTCGACTCGGACCTCCCGTTCCTCCATCCCGCCCACGCTACGAGCATATAAATTGTTTCGTGGTCGGTTTCAATCTGCCCTCCTACAACCTGATTGACTTTTTGCTCTGGTCCAAAACTCTCATTAATCCCTTCACGATCGTTCTCTTTCTTCCTCCTGCGCTGCGTGTGCGACCGTCGAGATGACATCTTTCCTTTCGCGCCTCTCTCCAGTCCCAGGCTTCCCGGCTTACACGGGACCATACAAAGTCGGTACCATTGATGTCGAACTTCCAGTATCTGAACTCGAGTCGCCATCGCCTTGCCCCGATGAGACAATTGGTACAATTCAATATCGAATCTTCTATCCCTGCGAGCCCGAATCGAAAGGCAAAACGGTCAATTGGGTACCTGCGCCGCAAAGACAGACATTAGCCGCTTATGGGAGGTTTCTGGGAGCTGGAAATAAATTGGCAGAGTTCATTTCGTGAGTACTGAGTGCCTGGCTTTCAGATACAGAGAACACAAGAAACTGATTCGGTCTTGTAGATTCTTTCCTCGTATCTTCCATTACATACAGATTCCCGCGATCAAGAATGCGCCCCTCCTCTCCCCACCAACAACAAATAACCGATGGCCTGTAATGATATTCTCCCATGGACTCGGCGGGTCACGAAATGCATACTCTCACTTGGCGGGCTCCATTGCTTCCCATGGAATGATTGTTATTGCTCCTGAACACCGCGACGGTTCTACAGTAATCAGTTTTATCCGCTCAGTCCCGTCTCCAACACCAACCTCCACGGAAGAAAAGATCACAACTTCCAAACAAAAGAGAACCACAGATTATGTCCGCTTAGAGCACGTATTCAAGCCGGAAGTCGAGGAGGGACGAAACAAACAACTTAAGATTCGGCTATGGGAGCTTGGATTGGTTCACTCGAGCTTACTAGCACTGGACAAGGAAACTCCTCTCACAAACCTCAACACCTCCTCCACATCACTCTCACCCTTCGCCTCAAAAATGGACATTCATGAACCCGGAAAGATAGCTTTTTCGGGTCATAGTTTTGGTGCGGCAACCATAACCCAACTCATAAAATCCACCTTCTACCAACCCGACTCTACCACCCCCTCAAGCTACAAACCCATCTTCACACCCTCTTCCAACTCCCCAATAAGCCTTCAAATTACCTCGCAAACCCCCGTAATTCTCCTAGACGTCTGGAACCTCCCCCTCAGCGGCAACTCCGTCTCCTGGCTTTGGAACAAACCTTTCCCCTGCTACACACCTACCGGCCCGGGCGGTTCAGCGCTCCTGGCCATTGAATCCGAAGCCTTTTTCAAATGGCGCGTCCACTTAAAGATGACCAAACGTCTCCTCTCCCGCGACCCCTCCTCACTAGTTCCTCTACCGGCAGAACCAGAACGCGAGCAACCCCATTTCTACTACGCGCATACCTCCGCCCACCTCTCACAATCCGATTTTGGGATGTTGTTTCCCTGGGTAACGAAACGCTTTCTTGCAATTGAAGAACCCGAGCGAATCATGCGTCTTAACGTTCGTGCTATCACACAGTTATTGAGAGATCGGGGAATCGAAGTTAGCAAGACGAGTCATGAGGATATGGAATACGAGGATCCTAATGCGGAGGCTACGAATAAGGATGACAAGATCTTCCGGAGGGGCTCGGTGAGAGGCTGGGAGTGGATTGGTACGGATATCAGCGAGATGATGGATATTGATGAGCAGGAGTCGATGAGGAGTGGTGCTATTGCAGACGTTAAGGGGGATAAGGAAGCCATGAAAGAAGCCAGGGAGACAGTTGATGGAATTGAGGTTTCTTAGATGAGTGGGCGTCAATTCTGCGGGTCAGTGGAGTTTGGTATCGACACACGTCCTGGCCGTATGCGATTTTCTGGCGTTCGAAGGTTTGTTTCTCAGGCTGTTGGCGGGCGTTTTTAGATAGGCAGGGATTCTTGGTGTCTTTTGGATCTTAGACAGGGATCTGGGCATAAAGCAACACTTTTGATATCAGGGCAGGGGCGGGCAGTCTGATTTATTTACACAGATAGAGGTGCGGAGGAAGAACGCACCCAAACAACATAGAAAGAATGCAGATAACAAGTATTAGAAACTCATAAACTACATAGGAGATGATTCAAATGTCATTTATATATTCTGATGTGTATTAGAGCAAATATGGTACTAGCGACGGCGATCAGAGGAAAAGGGGGAAGGGAGCCAAGCGAAGAGATCTTCGTTCACTATCGCAACAGGAGAAAGATTTCCAATCCAGACAACAGGTTGTTCTCACCAAACCTGCTCTCGAAGCACAGGAAAGTACTAATCTGTTTACAGTACCGCAAATGTATAGCGCTAAACCAGGCTGTTTACTGTAGACGTTGGTCGTTGCTGCTACCTTTGCTACTGGAATTTACGTCTTGCGAAATCAATATGATCGTGATAATGTTGATTTCCACAAGACTCGCGTCTTTTCTCAACAATTTAGAACGGATAGTCCTAGTCTCATTCAAGTAAATCATGTTATCATAGGATCCACGAAGTCATAATATGTGTTCACATTCTCTGGTTGTACGCTTGCAAATACTCTGTTAAGGCCTCTTGGTTTTAGCCAGGCCCAAAGAGTTAAGATGACAGAGAGAAATTTATCTCATTTAGCATTAGCTATGAAGCTTCCCGGAGTCAAGTGCTTACCGGGTGTATGAGTTGCATGAAAGCTGCGATGGTATGTGATATCTCCTCCGTGGCCCTTGTCTCGCCAAGATACATTTTCGTGTTTGGCGAGCCCCTGATTCAAACGCGTCTTTCTTTATATAGAGATTTATAAGGATCCTGCGGTCGGAATTTTGATTCCAACGTGGTACTATATGTTAATACGATATTCCTAATTTTATATACGTCTCCCTTAACCTTTGTAGAATTTATATATAATACTAAATAAAATATTTTGATAGGGTTTACTAAAATCCACTATACACGCCCCTATTCAGGCCAAATAATTGCCTCGTGGGACACGCACCATAGAGAAAATGAGTCTAAACTGATTTTCTCCAGGATCCTTAAGTTTAAAAGACCTTCCGAAATATAAAGCACCCATAACGTGGAGGACAAGATAGTCCGTTAGCTTCGACATGTTACTCGGCTTTACACATTCTCTACCCCGCTCTCTATGATCAGCAACTCGTTCTAGCGATTAAAGTATTTTTTAAAGAAAGTTGCGACAGAGCGTAGGGTTTGGTTTTGGGCCAGCTTTTAGACGCCTATCCATATCTATTACGAGTAGCCAGATTTCTCTATCCATTAAATTCGCTGGAATGAAAGCAAATGTAACACCAAACTGGAAAAACTTTTTGTCGTTAAAGCAGATCTCTCCTATGGTTACTATCAAGTTCGAAAACGTATTTTTATTATAGCGGTCAAAACGAACATTGCCATATCCAAGGTTCGAGGAATCTGATCGAGATAGTGTTCATGCACGATGCATATTATATTCACCGTTTGCTTCATACTGTAACTACGAACAGGATAATCCAAATATGGAAGCCGTATTATACCAGAGTATCAACGCAGTATAATTTCTCTCTCTATAACCCAATCCCTGTTCTCTAACCAACCACACGAAACACAGTAACGTCTCGCAGCGCTCAATCCCTTTCCAGTCCCATAACCCGGCTCTCCAGGCTTTTTGCACACACAATTCGTCCCTCCGCCATCTCGACAAACATTTATAGCAACGCCCTGCAATCATATCAGCCAAAGGAACAAACGAAAGAAAAAGATGCCACGAGGGAAACACTAACCGCCTTTCCACAGCTCGCCACGCAGCCTGGCTGATCACATGGTACTTCTGGTACATTTTCGTCGGAATCGTCTGGACGCGGCGCCGCGAACGTAAGGGTAGCGAGGGCCAGTGTCAGGAGAAGAGTGAGGGATTTCATTTTGTTTTCTTTACACGAGAACGGAAGATATAGATCGAGTGTTTGATCTGATGGAGTCGTTATTTTCTGTTTCGCTCTTGATGGATAGGTAAATTGTATGAATGGTTTGGAGGAACGATCAAGCAGGTGTTATATAAATCTAACTTGACATGGGTCATGCTCGATACATGACTGCCTGCCATGTTCTTCGGAGAGGAGCCTTGGGTTTAGAAGTCCGCTTATTTGCACAGTAAAGCTTACCTCGTTTCGCATTTCACACTCGTCTGTAATGTAAAGAATAATTTAAGGTGCTTTTCTCGGACGCAAAACAACCTTAGCATTTTCGCTTATTCTACTATCTTAGCTTTAAGGCTAGATCTAATAACTAAGGATCTAAGAAACTTATATGTAATAAGTATAGCTAGGAAGCTATTAGACGGATATGTTATAACCTTTATAGTATAACAAGAAGATGATAGCTAAGAGAGGTTTTAAGGATTATATTACCGAGAGGTCTTAGGGCTTATTTAGCTAGAATACGTATTTAGGGTATACTATACTAATTAAGGTTCTACACCCTGATTAATACCCTAACTCGCAACATGTATAAAGAACGTTTAGCTTGTATATCGCATGAAAAGTATGTGCTAAACTAAATATAGTAATCTTACTTTATTCCGAATGTACTATATAAAACTTATATATGTAATAGAACTTGCTTTGAGGGGGTACATTTATAAACTCGCTTAGCCTACCTAGTTATACTACTACCTACAATTTAATAAGTTAGTAATTAGTTGAATCCAACCTACCTATTCTATAAATATAAAATCTAATTAGTTATTAAACTATCAAGTAGTAGGTAGTATTATTGTTAAATTATAATAGTAGTAGTAGCTAACTAAGATAGGCGACGATTATACGATAACTCCACTCCAGTCAAACGATATTCTATACAAATATATCCACGAGTATGTATTTGATAGAACTAGAGAAACCAGTACAGTTTTACAAGTGTGGTTGTATTTGATCGCCCAGTGTGCACTCCATTTTGAATACGCATTTCAAGTCAAAACACACACTAAGGATCAAAGTGATGGTGTTTTCGCCTTCTGGTCTGTTGAGAGCGAACTCTGTAATTCATGTAAGGTGAGAAGTTCTGTATAACAGTTTTTACGTCTTTATACTTCACTACTTGCAGGAACCCTCTTTCAAAATCGATCTGGTGCTACCCTAACCCTAATAATACCAATAGCTTCCCATATATAAAAGTGCGTAGAATATACAAGAGGGTGCGCGTTGAACATAGTCTCCTGTATTATGTAGGAACGAGTTGCATTCCTTCCTTACGTCCTCAACTAGTATTTCGCCTTTAATTTGTCTTGGAAGTCCAACCACGCTCCCGAGAGAGCTTTTTCTCCACTGCTTTCGGAACCCCCACCCCTTTATCTCTTCCCCATCAACGCGTCCTATATATGGTCTAAAATTTAACTTACACAACCGATACAGCGAAATAATTACATCAACCTCGACATATCCCATTTCTTCATAAAACCCCCAGAATCGGACCCTACTTCCAATCTAAGCCTTTCCCAGCGAAAGCACCAGCTGCTTTACAGTATCCATCCCAAGTGTCGGATGCAATTTTTGGAGGCTTGCTTGCACTGGTGCAAGCGGGCCCTTCGGCACCAACCCCATATTGGCAATCCGTGCAGCCAGCAGTGGCGGTGGTGCCGCATGCCTCTTGAGACTCTCTGACTAGTTTTGTACCGGCTTCATTTTCACACCAGGCTGTGCTGTAGTTGGCGGAGACAGCGCCGGCCATGATGGCGAGGAGGAGGGGGCTTTGGAATTGCATGTTTGTAGAATGTAGATGATTCACTGATTCACTGAATGACTAATTGAGTGAGGAAAGAGTTCGCTTGAATGAGGTTTGGGTTTAGAGCTGGTACACTGCTCAAAAAGTAGTTCAAAGATGGCTTGGAGAGTCACTCAGTGTGAGTGTTCAAGATGTGCGGTACAGGGCTTCAAAAGCTACATTGTGCGCTTTGTTATATATCTACGCTGCCACCAAGACTTTCCACCTGAACCAAGGATTATGCGCAAATCCTACTTCGTATTAATATACTTTGAAGTAAAATCAATCATATACAGAAATAAAAGTAACAGGGTACATTGGTGGTAGTACAATTTTGTAGCAAGGAAAAACGCTCTAGAATAAGTTTACAAGTTGGATCGTATACGAGGTACTATACGCCATACACATACCATCCAGAGTTATTAACAAAATAGACCCTATTTTTAGAGATATTGTAGTTAGTAAAATTGGGCGATTATCTAATGCCGTAAATTATTTATAGATAATCTACGTAACATACCTACAGTAGTAACGTGACTTCGGACCGGAAAATCACAATGATCCCGAGAGGTTTCTAACCTATTATTAACAATCTTGGTTTTACTCTACTCCACTACCTCTATCCCTTTAATAGTGAAAATAGCATGCCTAGATTAACCTCGGTCAGTCCGATTACTTAGATTTAGTTAAGCAATATCGGTATATTTGTATTTGAACGACGATTTATTCTCGGAAATTATTGCCTTGTTAAGAACTTGTAAACTTAAAATCCTCGAGATATTCAAAGAGGGTAGATAATTAAAGCTGGACATTGTCGCTGATCATAGTATGTCGCTGCCCCGATTATTAGCTAAATCAGCGAATTAAAGACTTATAACTGGACGATGTAAACTTTTCTCACATATGATCTACTAACTAAGAAAAGTAGATTTCTCGAGCGAAAAGAAGAGGATTGGACAGATTGGCTACCCATAGATGATTCTGCAATAGTCTTTCTGGTGTGAATACTTACAATATAAAACGTCACCGTGAAAGCTATGTAAAAGATTAAATCATCACCCAATTTTTCTCCAAGTAAGTACTCAATTCATTCTAGTTTCTCGAAACGTAAATGGAAAACAAAATTCGCGATATCACACTATATACCAATCATCCTCCTGCGACTCACTTACTTAACACACCTCAGCTCCTACCCTCCTACCGGTATAGTATAGTAATACCTCTTATTCGTCCTATAAAATTACCAGACCGGTTCTACTTGGAGTCTGTCATTGTATTACACATATGAATAATTATCGATTCCCTCATAACAACTACTGGGCGGCGAGGGCGGGTACACCCATCATGCCATAAAAGAAAGGGTTTTCCAAACCTACAAATGCAAAGAAGAAAAATCAGAAACGAGATCGTAAGATCTAAGGGTAAAGATATAAGTACATTACTACCCAGTTATTACTTTCCTCCTCCCGGATCTACGAGACTACGACAAATAAATGAATGAGTAACGAATTCGAATTATATCACAGAACTACTATAGTACCTCGATGAAGAAAGAAAGAAAGAAATATAGAAAATAATATAAGATAAAATTAAAGCTTATATACTTATTTATATAAGCGATAGAAAAGTAGATTATACTATACCATCGCCCTACCACTAGACTCCGAGCCTTAGGTTGTCCTGTCCTTCTTCCCTCCCCTTTCTCTAATACGTAATAGCTATAAGTAGATTCGATAGTTTATAAGTAATAGATAATAGATAATAAATAATATATAATTTAAATCCCGACTTTCTTAGTATCTATATAGATACGGTACCTATCAAGGTATGTATATAAATATACTAAGAAAAAAGAAACAACAGAAAACATAAACATAGAGATAATCCATTAGATTTATAATCTATTTAATTCAGGTAACCTAAACTCCAAAGTACCTCCCTTCGTACCGTACATTCGAATACCCACCGAGTAGATATCTAAGTACTATAACCCATCTCCCTTAACCTCAAAAGAATTCAAAACTAAGATACATTTTCCTAGTAGAGGTAATAGTCAGTGTACCTTCCTACGATAGCGCCGTGGGAAGGTGTACTAACTATTAATTCATTCCCATTCCCCCCGTCCAAAAAAAACACCTTCCCACCTCCCTCCCCTTCCCCATCTTCTTCTTCATCCTACAGTACTATAGCCTAGGATCCTAGATATAGGTACAGTAACGTCATTATGGTCCGAGTTTATCTTTTTTTGTGCCTGTAAAGTAGTGGATACCGTGCCATGAAATATTGTGGAGATGGAGATGGGAATGGAGATGGAGATGGGGATGGAGATGGAGATAGGGATGGATTTTTTGCTCCTGCCTCTGGGAGACTAGGAGATGGGAGACTGGGGGATGAGAATATATTTCTAAGTATAAAAGAACGATATGGGAGTAGTAGTAGTATTTCTTCGCCGGTAGGGCAGAGCACCAGATTAAGCTGGATTTCCTAAGGCCTCCCGAAGGGTATAGGGATATACTAAGCTATAGATTTTATATATAATATCCTACTCTAATTAGCTAAAAACGTAAATAGCTAAAAAGACTTCCTTAAGTAAGCCCGATTCCCTAATCCCGTAGTATTATAGTACTATTATAAACTAGAGAAAGTATTTTATATATAAAGCTATAGCTAAAAGATAAGTTAGATATTCCCTTCTATATTAGTTAGAATAAGAATAGTCTAGTTAAAAAGAAGTAAGTATATTATACCTGGTAGTAGTAAGATAAGTTAAAAATAAATAGCCTCGGCGCTAGAGTTTATAGCCTAGAACCTAAATACTTAAATAAAATTAAAAGTTCCTTAGATAGCTCTAGACTATAGTTAGTATAAGAACGAATTAATTACTTAATCGATTAGTAATTAACTAGATTATAATTAAATTAATTAATTTAGATTAGTAACTTTAGGTAATTAAATAGATTAAAAGGCGTTTAGTTGATTTAATTAATTAGAATAATAATATATATTTAATAAAGTACTACTAATATACTTAGGGAACCTATTAAAAGGCTAATAAATAAAGAAAACAAGAGTAAAGATATAATAAGTAACTTAATAACTAAGGATAAGGAATATTCTTATAAACTAGATATTATAACTAGTATAAAGGTTTATATATAATTATATAACTTACCTTTAACTCTACTTATATAGTAGAGTTTTCTTATCTAATTCTAGGCTCCTTAAAGCGTTATTAACCTACTTTAGCTATCTACTCTATCCTTTATCGTATATAGTATAGGGGCTCTCGCTTAGCTAGTACGTAGTCTACCGAGTACCCTCTAAGCCCTCGGTCTACTAGTCGGATAGCTCGGCTTATACTAACTAATTTAATTTAATTATATAATTAATTAAGTGATTAATTAAGATTAGAAGGTCTAGTTAATTAGAATAACTTAGATTAAGAGTTCTTTAGTTAGTCTATACTAATTATTTCTTATACTAACTATAGTAGATACCCTAGTTTTTTCTCTAAGGGTAAGTATTAGATTATAGAGCCTTAAAGAAGGGTACCTACCTTTATTAAGAGTCTTAGTATATATATAGAGGCGCGAATTATCGAAATAGCCTTAAAACCCCGAAATAACCCTTTTATAGCTATTTCCCCCCCTCTTTTATTCTATCTCCCTTTTCTATTACTTATATACCTCCTTTCTTTCTTAAGTATACCTTCTCTACCCCTCTAAATATAGTTTCTACCGCCTTTCCTCTTTAGCTAGAGGGTATATATAATATTATAGGTATATATAGAAGACTAGCTCGATAGGGAATTATAGTAGTAATAAACGAGTAAATAAGGTAATAATTAAATATTATAGAAGTAAGAGTTAAAAAAAGGTAGTATTATAGCTACTACTAGAAGTTAAGAATCGTTATTTATTATTCGATAATTAGAAAATCTCTTTAGTACGTAATACGCGATGAACTTATAATAGAAAGAACTTAATCTTAGCTCTCTAGACTAGGGTATGCTCTAGCTAGAGGTTTATAGAATATACTATATATAGGTATTAAGTTATTATATCCTAGAATGATAGAGGAGAGAAGGGATTCGAATTCGAATTTATCCCCTATCTTTTTATTCCTTATCCTTGTTTTATAATTTAAAAAAATTAAAATCAAATAGAATAAAATCAAATAAAATAAACTAAACTAATACTCGCCTCTCTTACCTTAGATATAGAATATCTATATATCTATATCTATATATATATATATATATATATAGTAGATATTATAATACCCCCTCTTTCCCTCCTCCCCTCCTCCTTTCCTCCCCTCCTCCTTTCCTTCCCTCTTAAAAACCAGAAAATAGGAAAAAAAGAAAAACACGAAAGAAAAAAAAAAAAAAAAAAACCCAAACCTAGTAATCTTAATCTTACTACAAAGAGACTTTTTAGAAATATTTAATACCTATCCACCTATCTATTTATCTATTACTCTACTATATCTATAGTCCCTTTATAAAAGTAGTAAG
The DNA here is from genome assembly GCA_900536445.1 of Hymenoscyphus occultus. NCBI lineage: Eukaryota > Fungi > Ascomycota > Leotiomycetes > Helotiales > Helotiaceae > Hymenoscyphus > Hymenoscyphus occultus. The sequence continues at coordinate 14,159 of UNPT01000202.1, read as the reverse complement.
ATATTTCGTATCCCTAGAACGTATAGGAAAAAGAAGTTTACTATATAAAATACCTTGTAAAATACCCTGTAATACACTAGTAGATAGCTCTTGTTTCTTACTACTTTTACAAAGGGGGCTATATCTGTTTATCTATCTACTATACCCTAAAACACTATGTCTAATTTCCTAAAACACCACCCAAAAACCCAGAAACGAAAAGGAAAGAAAGAAAGAAAGAAAGAGAGAAAGAATAATACTCGAGATAACACCGTTAAGTCCCGTAGAAAGACGTACTAACTAATTAAGTATTCATACTTTATACTTCCTCCCTACCGTCCCCTCCCCTCTCCCCCTCGCCCTCTATAAAAACAATCCCCTAAATTCCATACTAATACCACCAAAACATTCAATCAAGCTGACTAATCAAGGCTATAACACGCTCTAATATCATCGGTCTAGACCGAGAGAGACCTCGTAGTTTTACATCCAGGCTACCGCGTGTGGCTGGCTAGCTGGCTGGATGGCGCGCTTAGATCATTTCTGTACTGTACTCGTACTGTATAGAACCTTGCTCACGTTGCGCAATAACGATGTAATCTAATCTCTTGCACGCGGCACGAGTCAATCGGTAGTTCTCTCTCTGTATAGCAGGACCGTGTGAGGAATGGACCTCGGATGTAAACTACGGTACAGTAAAGCAGAGGAAGAGAAGAAGGAAAGCTTGATAGATTAACCTCAGTGGACTCGTGGTTTGTAAATTTACTGTACTTCGTAGTGTGGTGGTCTGCGCGGAATTTCTCGGTGTGGCCGAGGCGATAGACTGAACCTTGGATCAGAGTTGACTTCCCTCTAACTCACATAGACAGTCCTCACACATAGTAATTAACTTATGTGCGACATGAGATGGTGAACTTTACTCTCATCCCGTCTTCCCGAGTCAAGTGAAGCCGTTAATCTGTACCGAACACTAAGTCCAATACAGTACCGAGCTCAAGTACCGCTCGCATATACTTTACCACCGACTCACTTTAGAGTATGGATATGACATACATACAGCATATCAGGGTTGATATCTCGAGGTACCTCGAAGTAGGTTTCGTCTCGTTGCGCTTACTGTGTAAGCAAGAGTGGGATGAACGTTCTTGAAGTACAGTACTCCGTACAGTTGAGTACAGTAATACAGTGGTATTCGGTACTTATCTTGTCCTACCACGATATAATGTAAACCAGATATCAAACAACGCGTTTTGTTTTGTATACTTAACCCCGGGCCCCCCCACGTCCCGCAAGATAAAGGCGATTGGTTGGTGGGGTTGGTGTCACTCTCATGATCTGGATTTGAGAAACGGCTCGTCCGGGTACCTAGACGACGGATACTCACCTCACTCATCTTTGTACTTTGTATTTTGTACTGTACTTTGTATGACAGATGACGGATGACAGGACAGGCGAGCCGGGGAGGGAAGCCGTTAGGTAGCCGATGCCAGCCAGCCTGGGATCGGGTTGAGTACCGTATGTTGTGACAGGTGAGTTTTCCCGCTTTTCGGTTTGTACCTTGGAGGGGGGAGTTGCGGTGAAAATTATCGTTCGTGGGGTGTACTGTACTCGAGTAGGGGAGAGTTTGAGATGATGAAATGGCAGTTCAAAAAAAGCTGAAGAACGGAACAAATGCTCCATCCTGAGGTCATAAACTCCATTCCAGCTATACCCTCTCGGTATCATTTCCATCCGGCAAAATGGAAAGCAGGTTAACAACTCTTCGAACCACGGTTCCTCCATCGTCCATCCTGTTAGATGAGGGCGAAGCCGTACTGTTATATAGGAGGCCCCGGAGAATAACAGAAGATCAAGAGAGGATCCTGGTTGTGACTGACGTCTTTTGCTACCGTCACAGGGGACCTTTACCCAAGCCGGGACCGTGACCGTGACGACCAAAACCTGGAGAGATCATGTTTGACAGAGATAACTGGCAGAGTAATCTAACTTGAATCCTTGTGGTCCTCGTCCCATCTGGGGGAGAAATTTAATAATGGAGATGTGACCCCTCATCACATCACATCCACATCCTTTCCACATCTACAGGTACTGTACCAAGCCAAGGCTACAGTACTGTACGCGGCGCGGCAAAGGAAAGGAAAAAACCGATACCGACCGACTCGACCCCTCTTTTTTCCAGATGCGGATCCAGGTACGGTGGTGAGATTGGGAGAGACAACACCACGACATGGCTATCGTGAGTGATCGTCTATTGATTTTTTGGTTTTGGTTTTTGGTGAGTCGGGTGCATGCTCAGCGTCTATTTCTCCGAACACAACAGCGTCCCACGGCGCAATCGTAATGGTTGATGCTAGCAAGTGCCAGTGCCACTACGTACAGCGACTACTGCCACCTGGCGCCACCGGGACTCGCATCAGTGTTTCGAGTGGCAATGACAGAGGCAGAGCGAGCTTTTTACACCACGTTTGGCACTAAAGTCGTGACTGACCGATTCGCGAAATTGGAGCCAGCTGAACGCTGAAATGCTGACGGCTTGGCAGAGGAGCACGAGTCGGATTCAGGGACTTGCGCCTTTGGTAGTGTGGGCGTGTAGCAGAAAATAGCAGCAGTAGAAACAGAAACATCTGATTTGGGCTGCCAATGTGCACATCCCTCGAGCATGGACCATGGATTCTCCATTAACGTTTCGGAGTGCGCGTGGGTCAGTACCAGGGGGGGGGGGGGGGGGGGGGGGGGGGCTTGAGACCACAAGGCTCACGGCTCAAGCCAGCTGAAGTGGAAGTGCAGAGTCTGTGATGTTGGAGTTGATGGTGTTGTTGATTGTTGATGGGGTAGTGATATACTGCTACTGGATCTGGTCCCTCGACACAGGTGAGACCCCTCTCTTCTCACTATATGCTGCCATGCACCACACTGCATCGATCATCCGCATCAGGATCAAAACAAAGCAAAAGCGCTGCAAAGGCACCGCCGTATGCTGCTGCGATGCACTATCCTCCGTATATTGTTGTTTGACGGCTATCACGCCACCCGAAGATCCGGAAAGTCCCTTCCAATGTGCAGGTGCAGGTGCAGCCCGTGGAGGAGGTTTCGCGGACCTCCACGTGATTGTCCTCATTCAATTTCCAGCCATTTCCAAAAAGGAAGGAAGCGCCCGTGGTCGGAATCTGGAGATGAGGATGGGAATGGATATCCTGGACGCGGGATTCGCTGCGCAGATGAGATGGGACGAGCTTCATTTCCAACGGAACTCACGAGACGAGAGAGGAAAGAAAAGCATATCTTCATCAGATGTCCCGTCCGAAAGAGGAAAGTACGAAAGTAAAAATAAAACACGGATACTTGACCGTGCCAGTTCACTGAGTTTAGGCGTTACTGTACGAGTACCTGTGGGTGTAGCTTAGCTCTGCCCTGCCTGATGCTGATGCTGATGCTGATGCTGATGCTGCTGCTGCTGCTGCTGCTGCTGCTGCTGCCCCTCCATTTCCCTTCCCCCCTTGACCTGCCAGTGCGGAGATGCTGGGCCTCCCTCAGGACCTGCTTGCAGCTTACAGCTCGCACCACTCGGCGGCTCTTTGTCTGAATGCAGGTGCTTTGCTAACACCCATGCGCATGTCGAGTGCCCATTTGAGCTTCCCCGTTGTTGGATGGTGATTGCTGATTTGTGCTTTAAATTGATATCTTCCCAATACTCTAGTAGAAGTAGACTGCTGCACTGCTGGGGGGGAGTTGTTGCTCAGTTCTGGCCCTCCGTCCCTCTGCTCTGTTCCTGTCCTGTCACTCGGCCTTCTCAACAAACACCTACTTACACACCAACACCACCACCACCACCACACATCCCATCCACCACCAATCTGCACTGCACGGCATCTGCATCACATCACCTCAAAAGTCTTACCTAGGTACTTGGTAGGCAGAAAAAAGACGCGGTACCCCCTACCTCGCTCCTCCGTGCGCTACTCGAGTATCCGCCATCCATCATCCTCCCCTACGCTCATCCATCTACTTCTACAAGTCCCTCCCCTCCCCTGCCTTGTCAACCCTACCGACCCAACCCAACCCTACTCTGACCATCCTATACCTACCTATACTCGGTACTTTCGTCCTCCAAAAACCTCATCCTTTCCCATTCCAACTTCTACTCCCGCTTCTCCCACTCCACTCCTCCCACTCCTCCTCCTCCAACTTTCAATCCATCACCATCACCACCACTCCTCGACCACACCGAAATCCCGCGTCAAGACTCAAGAGAGAATTCAAAAAGCAAGATTCCGATCAACCCCCACCACCAACCGACCCGGCCCACCCTAACAAACCCACCCAACCGAGCCTCCACTTTCGCGACAATTCCTACGTCCAGTCCCCACTACAAATGACCTGCACATTGCTTACGACATACCCATCTCCCTCCTCCCTCAGCTCGCCCAAATTCACCAACGACCACTAGCCTGCGTTGCCACAACACCTTTTTTAATCAAAAAAAGTCAATTCGCTGTCACTGCCACGGCCACTGCCACGGCCACTGCCACCACGGCCACAGCTCTTTAGTCGTTCCACCATCGCGGCTCGCTGAACCTAAATACCAAGACCGTCAACAATCTACCCGGAACAAAGACCACGCCGTACGTACTGCGAACGGAGCAACTGCGGCCTCAATTCCCCTCCAAGCGCGCCTCCAAACCTTCGAGCGACCACCCAAGAAGTCGATCGAAACGTTTCTAGTCAAGCAAGCGCATCTCGTCAATCAACATAATTGTCATTGACGGCGCTCATTCCGTCTGTGAATGAAAAATTACCGCAGCTCCACTTGATTCACCCGGACTGGCTGTACATTGAAATCCTTCATTATGATGGCCGACCTCCCTCGACGAAAACCGATACCCATGCCACTAGGCTACCAAGCCTCACCTCTACAACATCCCAACATGTACGGACACAGTCGCACTCGAACCACTTCGTCCAGCGTGTTTCCTCAGATTCCACACCCTCAGCATCCTCAACACCAGCAACTCTACCCCAACCACATGCAGGTGCACGCCTCCTACCATTCACGACGAACGCCTTCGACCAACACCTTTTCCACCACCGCCAGCAGCGGCAATGGCCCGGTGCCCAATCGCCAGGCATCTCAGGACCTACAACGATCCGGTTCCTCGAGATCCGGTTCTTCTCCCCAAACCAGCAGCTATGTGGCGCTGATGCGAAAACAAAAGGCGACCGTCTGGTGCGATCGTGCTCAACAGGAGAATCCACAGGTACTGGCGGCCCAACGTCATGCCAAGATGAAGGCCTCCAAGGAAGTGAGTGGGGGAGCACAACCACAGAGATTATCCTCAGCCAGCGGATCTGGGAGCCTGGCTGGCAGCAATCGGGTCACGGCAAAGATTCGACATCATGGAAAGGCGGGTTTGGTTGGATATAGTCCGGGTGATCTGGTTGGTGGTGTAGGAGGAGTGCCCATGCGTCTCAGTGCGAGTGAGGTCGAAGGAGGGGACAGCGATGACGATGGAGATTCCACAAATCTTGGTGGCAAGTATCACCAACGATCCGGCAGTGGAAGAAGTAGTGTGGGCAGTGGACGGAGTGGCCGTAGAGGTCTTACATATCGTCAATCTGGCGCCAGTTCAACCGGCAAATGGAGTCAGGGAAATACACCACCAAGCGAACGAGAAAGACAGGGTTCCAACGGGACCCTGACAGATGTGACCGAAACTCCCATGCCGGGCCCACATCAACAACGTGGCCACGATTATTTTGGAGGAAGCAATGGTGGTGATGGCACAAGAAGTGTGGGAAGTGGTAGTAGTGGCGAGCGAAATGATAGCGTGGCTGAATTGAGTGGTCCAGATGCCGCACGACTGGCCAGCAATAGTCTCCTCAAGTCCACCGTCACACGAGAAAAGAGTGTACGAAATCCAGAAGAGTTGAGAAGACGCGGAAGTGTGGATGAACGAACGATGACGTTGAGCGCTGGTCGATTGTACATTGCAAATCCAGATGCCGATAGTGATTGAGGGGGTAATAAAGAGGACTTTTTCGATTGGGCGTGGAGGATATACCCCGGGGCAAGGAAGTTCAATTAGGGGAGGACTCTATAAAGTTTTTTTCTTTCACATATGCATTTTCAGGGCGTTTTGGTTGCAAAGGGTCCTGGATATTGGGAGTTCTTTTTCACTCGTTTCAAGGGAGGGTGTTTGTCTGGTTTTTTCCTCAACTTTTCTTTGGCTGGCTCCTAGAGGGACTGGATGGTACCCTCTTGTGTATACTCAATTTCTTCCGTCTTTGTCTCATTTGCCTGAGTTTGACCTGGAGCGGTTGTACAGCGAGGCGTCCTAAAGATGATCGTGTTCGTTCCTTGGCACTTTATTTTTTGGTTCTGTTTTATTGCAGCGGCATTTGCATGCATGGATTAAGTGGACATTGGCGAGAAAGTTGTACATGAGATATTTTTTCATGGTACGAAACCTGGAGATTAATAATGAAAGATCGGATCAGCTGAGGCTTTTGGTTTACTTTTGAATGACTGTGATGTTGGAGTGAGTATGGCTAGGTGGGAATGTGAGATATGGTATGGTGATGAATAGTATAGGTGAGGGGAAAATCAATGCTTTAGGACTTTCAGGCGCAAGCCCAATTGTCTTCTAATCAATTCAATAGCCTGCTAATCAATTCACCTTTGTTGCGAGGTGCCACCTGCCGCTTTACTACAATACCAATTCCATCGCAATTTCCAGGTTGGAGGTCTGCATGTGTATGCGATCACGTGACTGAAACGCGAATCTCAAACCACTTTACGGAAGTCGCGTCCAACATCTTATCCTCTCACGACCTTTTCACGCAACCTCCACCGCCATCCTTGCTTCCCACAACACCACACCTGCCCGCATGTCAATGGTGTCTCGGATATCCTAGACCTCAATTCTCCATCACATTCCACATTTATCGGTCCTTTCAAGCTGGTATTGCTTTCTGCGTTCCCTCTTGTACAAACGACCTGTGTCAGAACGCGACAACGAGACAACACACCCTCAAATATGGCTTCTACCCAGGCCTCCCCACGACCTCCCAAGAGGGATCACGATACGTTCCAAGGTAAATTACCACTCCCATCTTATATCTTATGCTACCAGATTGAGATACTTACGGATTCCAGACCTCGAATCCAAGTCTTCAAATTCACTGCACCCACACACGGCGCAACATCGACCTGCCAGTCCGGCGCCTAGCTCCGCATCGGAATTAAGTGATGTGCCCTCTGATGTAGCCAACTCGCCTATGGTCGCTACTGCGGTGCTGTCAAGTACGAATACAAATACGAATATACAGTCTGCTCCTTCTGCTTTTGCGGCGATGAATGGACATCCACCGGCGCCGCCGATCAAGAAGCCAAAGTTGACGTTTGCGGAAAAGGAAAATGCGAAGTTACTAAAGGAGGCAGAGAAAGTGAAGTTAGCAAGAGATAAGGAGTTGAAGGAGAAGGCTAGCGCGGAGGAGAAACGTGCTGCTGCTGCAGAGAAGGCACGAAAGGTTGCAGAGAAGGAGGCAGAGCGGAAAGTTAGAGAGGCTGCGCAGGAGGAAAAACGTGCTGCAGCTGCGGAGAAGAAACGATTGAAGGAGCAAGATAAGAAGAAGAAGGAAGATGAAAAGAAGAAGGCCGAGGAGGAGAAGTTGAAGAAGGAACGAGCGCAAAAGAAACTAAGTAAATTTTTTACGATACCTTCTACACCTGGTAGTGGTCGACGAGGAAGTGTTGATAGTGGATCTCGAACTTCAATGAGTCCTGGTCCACAGACTTCGAATCCAGACACGAATGCTGCGACTCCACAGAAGCCAGTCAAGTCCGTCAAGTCGCATTACGAAAAGACGTTCCCCGACTTTTTTATCCACGCCGATGTCCGAGTTGCTAAGATCAACCGATTCGAGAGAGATGAGGCTGCGATTGTATCAACGACAAATACTCTAGATGCGTATATGCTTGGTAATCGAAGTCCTGGAAGAATTCACGAATTTGATGCCGTTACTCTTTTTCATCTCCAGACTAGTAATTTTCGACGTGGAAAATACTCCAAACCAGTCCGAGAAATTATGGAGCTTTCTGGAGATTCGTCACGAAATATCAACATGCTACGAAAAGTCCCTCTGAAGATCTTGAGATTTGCAGAAGACGTTCGACCTCCATATCGCGGTACATATACAAGTCGACCTGCAAATGCAAACGGTATGGCAAAATTGGCCAGAAATCCCTTTCGAAAGGACTTGCCAGATACGAATTACGATTATGACAGTGAAGCTGAATGGGTTGAAGACGAGGACGCAGAGAATTGTGATAGCGATGGTGAGGAAGAGGAAGACATCGAAGATGGAGAGGATATGTCAGGATTCCTCGACGATGAGAACGATGATATGGCGAACGCGAATGCAAAACGAATGGCCATCTATGGTAATGATGATTTGCAGCCCATTTCAACCGGTTTGTGCTGGGAGGATAAGCATAAGAGATGTACTAACGTGAAGATGATGCCCTATCGGATGGAGGTTATTCTTGGTAGGTTGCGATTTGCGCCCCTCTTTATAGGTCTCGACTAATATATTAGACACAATCCCGAAATCTATCGACCCCTTTTCAACTGCTTACTGGCCCTCTACCATTCCAACAAACATGGATCCACCCCGCGTTCCACTAGTCAAGAAAAACACACCCGCTGGTAACATCTTACAACCAGCTCTCACGAAATCCGTCAAGCAAATGACCCTCACCAATGCCCCTACGCCCTCTTCTAAAGCCACGACGAAAGACACCAAACCCAAGAAGTTATTAGACGCCAAGGACATCCCTGGTTTCCTAGAGGCAGTTCAAGGTAGCAATCTTACTAAGGTGGGATTGATTGAGGTGTTGAAAAAACAGTTTGGCTATCCGGGTGCGGCGGTGAAAAATACGTTGGAGGTTATGTGTAAGAGGGTTGGAGTTAAGGAGGCGGATAAGCGGTGGGTTGTCATTGAGGGGGTTGAGATGGGTGATTCGTAGTGGGGAAAGTGAGAGTGGAATTTTCGTAATCATTGGTATCTTCTTCATTTTGAGCGAGCGGGCGTTTTTGAGACGAGGATCTGGGGGTTGGGTGGCTGTCTTTGTTTTTTTTTGCGTTTGCGTTTGCTCTTTGCTTTGTTGGTTGCATGGTATTGCTTTTCTTTTTGGTCGGCATGGTAATAAGTTCTTACTCTCTGTCTTCTTCTCTTGGAAAGAGGGGAGAATGGGATGGGAGAGAGAGGGAGGAATGGCGTTCTGGCGGGAAAACTAGCTTTGGGGTATGGGACGGGAGGGGAAGTGAGGAAGAGAGGAAACATCTTTCTCAATTTTGTAAGTAGGTAGGTATTCAATGCATGCATGCATGATATGCAAAAGGTACAAAACAGAATCAAAGGAATATTGAGTTTATAGTACTTGATGATTTGTTTGTGGATGTGTATATGTAGATATGTATATGTAGATGTGTAAATAGCATGCCTCTTGACCGCAGCTGAGGGGATAGGTACTGTACTATGGTCCGTGGGGACGTAGGTAGAATAAAATGAAATGAAGGGAAATATAAGTCTATCGAACTCAGGATGAACTATACTACATCGTTACTGTATATCTCGCCTCGATATCGTTTAGGAGGGATGTGATGATGGTATGTGATGTGATAGTATGACAGTGGATACCTTTACTTGAAGGAGGGGAGAAAGGGCTAGAAGGAGAGCGTGAGAGGAGAAAGGGGTGAGTTTGGGATAGACTGGAAAGGAAGGTGAAGGGTGGTTTGTTGATATTTCTGTTTAGACGAAGTGGATTGTGGGTTATAAGATTAAGGGTGAGGGTGTTTCGTGTCCTTAATGAGAGAGAGTGGGATTGTGGAATTGTGGGGGTTTTTAATGGTACGAGTATAGATACTAGAGAATAAAGGGAAATGAAATAAAAGTCTACCGGACTCGGGAATAAAATACATCGTTACTGTATATCTCGCCTCGATATCGTTTAGGAGGGATGTGATATCTAGTATGTGATGTGATACAGTTGTGGATACCTTTACTAGAAAGAGATCTAGAGGAGAGGAGGAAGGGGTGAGTTTGGGATGGACTGAGAAAGGTGCTGTAATTTGGGTTTGTTGAGGATTGTGTTTAGACGAAGTGGAATGTGGGTTTTGAGGATGAGGGGGTGGGTGGGTTATAAGAATGAGGGGGTGGGGGCGGTTATGAGAGAGAGTAGGGTTTTTAATAAGAGAGATTGTGGGGTTTTTAATAGTATGGTACTTGGTTTCGTTTTTATATTATTTAAATTACACTCTTTAACCACTAATAGGTAGATACTAATTTATTATATGCTAGGGTAGTACTAGGGTGTTATATAGGGTATAGTATAGGGTATTTAATATTTTATAGTAAAATCGTACTTCTACTAAATTATTTCGACTTTTACTTCTTCTTTTACCACTTTCTAATTATATATATATATATAACTTATATTCCTATTTTTTTAATCAATTAAAACATAACTGCTTAATATCTAGCCTTTAGTACTTATCTATTAATAATTCGAGAGAATCCTTTAGATTACTAGTAATCTCTATCTCGGAGTTTCCCTAAGTATATAAATATAAAATAAAGCTATTCCTACTTTCCTAATATATACTAATTTCTCTTCTTTTTAGGGTACCTTAATAACTTTCCCGACTAATTACACGTACTAGAACTTAGGGAGATCTATTATCTAAAACGTTAAGTAAGCGATACTAACTTTATAACTAGCTAAAGTATAATAAATAAGGTAAACTTTTATAAATAAATAAATAGAGTAAAGGTTAATAGTAGTCTAAAGGTTTTAAATCTAGAGGTAAAAGAGGATATAATAACACTAATTATAAGTTTATCTTAGCCCTTAGCCGCTAGGTTATATAGCCGATTTTCCCCCTAGCCTCCTACCTCTAACCCGACCCCGCCCTACCCCGGTGACCCCTAGCTAATTATAACCTACCCCCTAAAACGGCTATCTAGTATCTAAGGGAAAATAGGGATTATTTAAGTAATAGCCTCTAACTTACGTATAAATAAGGTCTAAAAAGTAATAATATAAACCCTTTATTTATACGTAATAGTTTATATCTACTTTAATACTAATTGTGACGGTTATGGTCACGAGGGTTGGATGTCACATGCTCGCTCGGCGAGGCGCGCTAGTACTAGCGCGCACGACCTGTATTTAGTTCCCAGCTCTCTCGAGCTCTCCTTCTCTCCTTATCTATTGTCCTAAGAATAGAGTGTTGTTTGTTCCGACTGTCCAGAAGCACGTCTATTACACTAATTATCGCGATTTTAAGTATAAATTAAAGCTTTTTAATTAACGTATCTAATCTTGAGAATCGTATATTAATCGCGTATAAGCTAGTTCTAATATATACTTATAAAGTAGGTACGAAATATACGGCTCGTTAAAACTTAAATACGTATATATCTACTCGACTATATTATATAATAAATACTTTATAATAACGTAATATATTACGGTTATATTTAGCTTATAGATACGTATTATATAAAGTTAATTAAGCGCTTTCTTTTAGGCTTATATAGAAGTTAGTATAATAAAAATTAGTTCTAATATACCTATTTTTATATAGGTAGATATACTAGTAAAAGCCTTAGTACTTTCTTCGCTTTTTACTTCCTTTATAAGATTTATAATACTTTATAATAACTTAATATACTACCGACCGATTTTACTTACGGATTAGTATCTTATAAAGCTAATTAAGGGCTTTCTTTTAACCTTATATAAAAGTTAGTAGAATAAGAATTAAGTCTAATATACTTATTTTTAAAGCTATTATCGCTTAGTTTTAAAGGGCTTAAAATAATAGTTTACTTTTTAATAACTATTTCGTAACTATACTACTTACTAAGATATACTAAACTAGTATTTATAGTACTAAATATACTCTATAAATACTAGTTTAGTACGTTTTAATAAGTAGTATAGCTATAAAATAAGACTAAAAGAGTTATAAACTAATTTAAAGTTAAAGAAAGTAAAAATAGCTATTTTCGGCTTTAACGTAATACTTCGGTATTATAGCGGGGGTATACCCCCTTAAAAATAATATTATATAAAACTTTAATATCGAAACTACTATATCTAGGTAACTAGAAGTACGTAGCTATTATAGTAGTAGATTATTAGAGCTTTAAAATCTTTATTAAAAAGTTAAGTTAGAGGCTATAGTCTAAAGGATTACTATTTTCCCTTAGACCCTTAAATAAAGGCTAGAGGTGTAACAGACGTGCTTCTGGATAGTCGGAACAAATAACACTCTATTCTTAGGACAAAAGACGAGGAGAGAAGGAGAGCTCGAGAGAGCTAGGAACTAAATACAGGTCGTACGCTCTAGCGCCTCGCTAAGCGAACATGTAACATCCAGCCCTCGTAACCATAACCGTCACAAGAGGTAGGTAGGTATCGGGGTAGATATAAGCCGGGGGTAGGGCCGGGGTAAGTAGTCGGGGTAGAAGTAGAAGTAGGTACTAGGGTAGGAGGGGTAAGGTAAATAGAGAGCCTATTACTAAAAGCCTTTATAAGAGGGTCTAGTACTAAGATAATTATAAGTACGAATACCTTTAGTTAGAATAAAAGTAGTAGAGCTTACTTTAGAGAAAGGTATACCGAGTACTAGGAGTTATAGTATATAAGTTTTCTTTACTTTTATTTATTTTAGTATAGGATTTTAGGGTTAAATTAAAGCTAAAATTATAAACTATTCTCTAAACTTATTATTTCTACCTTATTATATATACTTTTCGAGCTTTCTATTTTATTCTTTATAAAGTATAATATAACGCTTATTAAATCTCTCTTTCTATACCTTTATAACCTAAGCTTATACTTTTACTTATTTAATTATAAACTAATTAAGTACTTCTAATTTATCTAATTCTGTAACGACACGTACGATATGTTGCCCGTGGGCGTCCAAGGTATAGGTTATGGAATCGTAGAACTGTCTTATTCGAAGATTCTAAGCTAAGGAGAAGAGAAGAGCTCGAGAGAGCTCGAGTCTACATACATGGTGTAGGTCGCTAAGCGACGCCACGTGATACAAGTGGCACGTGATGGTCAGAACCGACACAAGTATATACTCTACTAATATTTAGATAGCTCTTATTTATATAAATAAAGATATCTCTACGTATAATATAAGGAATTACTTATTTATAGAAGTTTAGTCTAATATTAAGTTAGATATTATCTAAATAATACTTATTCTCTTTCTTTTTTTAAATAATCTACTAAGAATATACTAGATTATTAAGTTAGTAGTATATAATACGTTATATAGTTACCTTTAAAATACCTTATTTAGAGTAGTCTACTAAATACTCTATAACGGTTATAGTCACGAGGGCTAGATGTCACATGTTCGCTTAGCGAGGAGCTAGCGCGCACGACCTGTATTTAGTTCCTAGCTCTCTCGAGCTCCCCTTCTCTCCTCGTCTTTTGTCCTAAGAATAGAGTGTTATTTGTTCCGACTGTCTAGAAGCACGTCTATTATATACTCCTCCTAGATATTATAAAAGCTTTTTATTAAAACCTTTCGAATTACTCTTAATTTAGGAGATCTATTCTTAATAGTATAAGTTTATTCTAGGTATTAATTTTTAGTAGTATTATTAAGTATAGATTTAAGTAATAAAGTATTATTTATCTTTTATATAATACTATTCTATATTTAATATAAAGTAGCTTTATTATTTCTAATTCTAGTTAACTCTTATATCTTCGTTTATAAAAGATAAGAGAATATAACTTATAATCCTATAATAAAAGCTCCTTTAATTATAGGAATCTTATATTACTAAAGTAGAAGTTCCGAATCTAATAATTTAGTACTAGAAGTATTATTCTTAAAAGATATATTTTCTAATAGTAAAGGTAGTATAATAAGAGGGTATTTAAAGGAAAAACATCTATTAAAAGAGCTATTTAAAAAGTTATAAAAAGGTATATTAAATATATATAATTATTTACTAATGTTACGGAGTTGGAGGAACTAGGGTCAGATCACGTGTAGCACGTCACGTGCGTCACGTGCGTGCTACGAGGAATCCTGTATATAGGCTCTTGTTCCTCTGGAACTCTCTTCCCTCCTTACTTAGTT